>JAHZMV010005416.1:0-30554 GCA_027743765.1 Coecobrya sp. COE2
TGAAGAACAACTTAGGTACTTAAGCTGAGCCTTGAACATCATTAAAAGATTAATAGCATTAAGTAGGGTTCATGTTGATGAGGTGTTAGACAGTTTAATTGGTCATTAGTAGGAATTGATAACGGTTAAAGAAAGGGATTTTAGAAAGGGTTAGTGTTGGTTTAGTATACTTGGGTAAAATGTAAGTAGGTATATTTCTTTCCCATTCACTTTTTTTGGTTGTGCGATTTGCACTATTCTTTCTCTGTTAGGTTCTTGGATTAAATATGGATTAAATTGGTTATTAATGTGTGAAGGAGAAAGGATAATTGATAGTGGTTGTGTAGCTCTATACGCTGTAAGTTTTGAATAGAAAGGTAATTTGAAATTGTTTTATTTGCAGCCGTTAGTTGCCCGTTGACGGGGTTCCTGCCTGTTTAAGCTTCAATTTTTCACGGTTATCTGGAAAGATGGCTCAACAAACGAATAATTTGAAGGCCGGGCTGGCCGTTTTGTTTGTGATGATTGGCTGCTGTTCTAACGTTATCTTTTTGGAGCTTCTTGTCAAGTAAGTGAACGGTTACATCTTACTTTAACTGGCTAAATTGAAATGGATTTTTGGGTTGTTTTACTTTTGGGATTAAATGTTTAAATGTTTCAAACTATTTTTATTTGTAGGGAGGACCCAGGGTGTGGAAACTTAATCAACTTTTGCCAGTTTTTGATAATTTCCTTAGAAGGGTTTATCACAACGCTGCGTTGCGGAACAAAGAAGATTAATGTGCCAATTCCGTAAGTGGAAGTTACTGTCTCAGCGTGAAACTCATATTTTAAATGTGTAACTATTTAATGCGAGTACTTAAATGATATATATGTGTGTATTTATTTTACAGGCAATACATTACTTTAGTAGTGTTCTTCTTTCTTGTCAGCACAGCTAACAACATGGCCTTTAATTTCAATATTTCCATGACATTGCATCTTATCTTCAGAGCGGTAAGTATATTAACTTACTGAGATTATTTCCGTTATGAAGTACTCCTGAATTTAATTCTTTGTATTAATTAAATCTTAATAATTTTAGGGGTCTCTGATGGCAAACATGATTCTGGGGATGGTAATCATGAACAAAAGGTACAATCCGCAAAGATATATTTCAGTTGCAATGATCTCAGTTGGAATAGCTGTTTGTACAATTGCTTCTGGAAAGGACATGAAGGTATTCAAAATTATACAAAGGGCATATCAAGTATGTGACATGAATATACTTCAATAAATCAATAAATGAACATTTTATTTTGCTGATTTCACAGGACAAAGCTAGCGACGTCATTTCTGATGATGGTGGTGGATTTTCTGATTATTTCTGGTGGACCGTTGGTTCGTAATTAATTTAGCTTACAATTAACAGAAGCGTGTTTGGTTTTGCAATCAGTGTATAACATTTAATTTTTAACCCTACGTAGGAATTTCCATTCTACTATTTGCTCTATTTCTGTCTGCACGTATGGGTCTGTACCAAGAGGTTCTGTATGGAAAGTATGGAAAGCATCCAAGAGAAGCATTGTTCTTTACTGTAAGTGCTTCAGATTAAACCTGTTCTATGTCAAATTAATTCGTGTACGTATTTACCTAGAATTGTCATTTTTAAATCATGTAGCACTTCTTGCCACTGCCTGGATATGCTCTATTGATGACAGATTTAGCACATCACATCAAAATTGCAAACAGCTCTGCTCCAGTTGATGTTCTTGGTTTTGCAATCCCTATTTTGTGGCTGTACATGGCTGGAAATGTTCTAACACAGTAAGCATTATCGTATTTTTCGTCCATTGACAGCATATTTGTTAGAATTAACCGATAGAAATTGCGAACATTACTTAAATGAATACACATTTATTTTACAGGTGCTGCTGCATCAATTCTGTGTTTGTTCTGACCACCGAGTGTGCTTCATTAACTGTCACATTGGTGGTTACTTTGAGAAAGTTTGTAAGCTTGATTGTATCAATCTACTACTTTGGCAACCCTTTCACCGCGGCCCATTGGTTTGGAACGCTGCTGGTGTTCGCTGGAACAATCTTGTACTCTGACATACCTGGTCTAATAAGACAGTCACGAGAAAAAAGTGTTAAGAAGGCTGATTAATTTCTTTATGCTCAGACTAATTGTTCATAAATACCTATTTTGTTTTATTGTTCCTCAACATTTTGGAAAGGCCTTAATCAAGTGCATGTTTAAATGGTGTATGTGCAAGTAAGGATGCGTAAATTGATTGTTGTTGTCATCCTGAATTACTATTACTTATGAACCTGTGTGTCGTTCCTCTGATATACTATAGACTATTAATATTTAACGATATCTAAAAAAATACTCTTAAATTGTAATTTGAAACACCCACTTCAGGTAAATGAAATCTTATTAAAAGTTCAATAAATATTGTTACAGATAATGAATATATTAGCCATGGTGCAGTGCAATATAGATAGTTGTATTTTTTGGAGTGCATATATTTATAACTCCTTTACAATTCCGGTGAAACTCACAGTGCTCCTATTATGAAAAAACACCAATTATATAGATAAATGCACTGATGTGCTGCTAAATGTTTAGTTTTAAATTCTGAAAAATAATAATAGCAGGGCGATAATAATATAACCGTACTGATTTTGACTCCTAGTTTCAATACCTGAATAACTTTAAAAAGTAAATAAAATATTTCGCAGTCAATTTAGAAGTTTAGTACTTGATTAACTCAATCTTTTTAAACAAGACCTAATCACAAAATATATACTAGGACAACCAACATGGGACTAGTTACATTAAAAACAAAAGTTAACTTACTTATTGCCAATTGAATGCTATAAAATTCAATAATAACCAAAGTCGCTTGACATGTATTATTTGAGTACACAAATCGTACCGTATTATAATGTGTATATGTCAACAATGGAATCCGATTAATACCATTTAACAAATCATTTTTATTATAAGCATCATATAAAAATATATGTTATTTGTTCGGTATCTTCGTTCTGATTCTGTACTATAATTAATAATGTTTCCTGCGTTTTTAATTTATTTTTATCATCAATATAATTACAATCCAATTATTATTATTTTTCTTGGATGTTCTTCATTACATGTATGACATGATTGTGATAACATATTCAATATTTTGAAACAGAAAAAAAGTTTAACAAATTCTAACTACGTTTAAACACTTGTTACTGTTATTATTATTACACATTTATTATTATTATGCTTTATGCTACTTAAAAAATAATAAAAATCAATATATATTTTCAATTCATTTCAAAACTAGCAAAATCATTTACAGATACAATGACACCACCCATAAAAGTCACCATTAATCTAATTATATAAACAGTTTAATTATCCACAATTCCCCATCACCTCATCCATCCCAATCTCACCTTACCCCAAACCTAATCACCATTCCCATTCCTTTCCCTTTTTTTGCCTTGCTCATCCATTTACTTACGTGGAACTTACCTCTCTCTCTCTCTCGTCCTTAATTGCTAATTAATGCAAAATGATCATCATCCATCTCTATTTACCACTATCCCCACCACCGGTCGTTTTTATGTATGCTAATAGCCCATACTGCCACTCTGAGCTGGAGCTGGACATAACACGACCATCTGCATATAAAACTCAATTAAGCTCCCAAACCAAAAGTTAATTGCACCTTTTTTACCTTTATAACCAGACATCAAGCTTAATTGCTCTTTCCTTTAACACAGATCGCTTCATTAAACACACTCTCTCTTGTCATAAGATTTAACCAGATAGTAAGAGAGAGAGAGAGTGGATATTATTTGCATTGGGATTTTTTTAGCATAAATTCCTTCACACAATCCATACAACAGCAGCAGCAGGCGTTGTTGTAGCCAGAAAAAAGGGAGATTTGGGCACTTGGCCGTCTCTTTGCATCTCATCTCATCTACCTGCCTGCCTGCCACATTTTCACACACGAAATATGAAATCTTCTTCTCTTACACAACTTGTCTCTAATTTTGCGGACTTTCTCAGTCACTTGAGTGGAGGTGGTGAGTGATCACTTTTAATTTACTTGCAGATTTTTTTGCAATAATCAAAATTAACTCTGGAGTGGGGATATTAGTTGGAGTGATTTGGAAATTGTAGTTAGTTTTTTAATTAAAGTGATTTGGGAAATTGTGTTGTTGTGTTGGTACACACACACCTACACACCTGTGCATCGTATGTGGGGACAAATAATGATGTGGTTTGGTTGAATGGAAGATAGTTAAAAAGTGAGTCATAAACAGTGGGTAACTTTAAGAGGAAATTGATGAGCAGGTGTGTGTAAATATTGATAGATGGATGGTTAATTAAGGGAGAAAATTGTGACAGATGGGGATAATATGACGTGTGACTAATTTGGTGTCGTTTTTTATTATTATTTAGGACAGCTGACCGATTTTAAAGTGGGAATTAATTGGAAAGGAGAAGGTGGTCAAAGTTTGGGGAAAAAGTAAGCATATTGCAACAGTTGGTGTGAAATGCTAATTTGTTTAAGTTGTTGCTTTAGTGACAGTTTTTAGGGACATTTTAAAGATATATGTCCCGGCTGTTACGCCTGATGTTAAAGTTTAGTTAATCTGGTGACAGATTAGTGTGATTTTGGTTTAATAAAGAGAGCGTTTCAATTGGTGTATTGTTTTAATTTTTTGTGGTTTTTGCTTTTTACTTTAAAGATAAGCTTCAAGCCGGTGTTACCGGTTGTTGGAGATCGGGAATAAAGTTGTTGTAAGTCTTTAGGCGGTGGTAAATCAGTGAAGTGTCAAAATGTCGTCGTCCGCGGTGTTCATATTGGACGTAAAGGGGAAGGTAAGCAATTTGGAAACAATTTGTAATTAAAATATATACAAGATGGTTTGCAAAAGGTTTAACAGGTGTATCAGGTACTGATGGGGATTTTTAATTGTTTGGTTATAGGTGCTAATATCCAGGAATTATCGAGGGGACATTGACATGAACTCCATTGAAAAGTTTATGCCTTTGCTGATGGAAAAGGAGGAGGAAGGAAACGTTACCCCGATTTTGCTTACCAATGACTGTACTTTTGCGTACATTAAGCATAACAATTTGTACATTGTTTCAATCACAAGAATGAACGCCAATATAGCACTGGTTTTTGCATTCCTTCATAAATTGGTTCAGGTATAATTTAAAAAATTAGCAACATGTTAAGCTAATAAATAATTTGTCGTACGATTGGTTTGTGTATTATAACATGCCTTTTCATTACTTTGTAGGTTATGATTGAATATTTCAAAGAACTGGAGGAGGAAAGTATTAGAGATAACTTTGTTATCATTTATGAATTGCTGGATGAGCTAATTGATTTCGGATACCCGCAAACTACGGATAGTAAAATTTTGCAAGAGTAAGATATTTATCCAATGAGTACTGTAATGGATAATCTTGTATGGTTATAAATAAATAATTATAAATACTTGTAATAGGTACATCACACAAGAAGGTCATAAGCTTGAAGTTGCTCCGCGACCTCCAATGGCTGTCACTAATGCTGTGTCGTGGAGATCGGAAGGAATCAAATATAGAAAGAATGAAGTATTCCTAGACGTTATTGAATCAGTGAACCTTTTGGTAAGTAGAAAATTAAAGAAGGAAAATGTAATGAATTTTTGATCTCATAGTTGTGTTCCTTCGTTAACTGAAAACTTTCATTACACAGGCTAATGCAAACGGGCACATTTTGAGAAGTGAAATCGTTGGGGCAATCAAAATGAGAGTTTATCTGTCCGGAATGCCAGAGTTGAGGCTGGGTCTCAACGACAAAGTGCTATTCGAAAGTACTGGAAGGGGAAAGTCAAAGTCTGTGGAACTGGAAGATGTAAAATTCCATCAGTGTGTGCGACTTTCAAGGTTAGAATAGTTACAATATCTATACCATGTTTTATAAATGAATGATGCAAGTTTATTGGAAGAATTCCTCGTCTTCTGATCAGTTATTGAAACCGTGTTTGAATGTTTATTTGCTTCAACAGATTTGAAGTTGACCGTACCATATCATTTATTCCACCGGACGGAGAGTTTGAACTGATGTCGTATCGATTGAATACGCACGTGAGTACTCTTTAAAGAATTTGTAATACGATATGTATGTCTGGTAAACTAATGAAGGAAATAATTTCAATAACATTAACCGTCGCTAAAAATCAAATACCCAGCAATCCAAGGTTTAATCCATTTATGTGTATATTTTCCAGGTTCGCTATCTTAAAATTATTGAGAAGAGTGGCTACCAAGCTTTGCCATGGGTCAGATACATTACCCAGAATGGTGACTATCAACTGAGAACAAATTGAAACATACATTAGAAGAGTGGATCATATTTTTTTGAAAATGGCAACCCTCAAAGCTTTTGCATCGTTCCAATTTCATCGGAAACAACTTTTGTTTTTAACTTATTGATGTAAATTTTATAAAGCAGTCTATATATTTATAGGATCCCTAAAGAGTGTGCTTTCGTGCATTTTAATTTCATTCTTTTATAGAAGCTAAAAAAACCTGTCTGTATTTACCTATTATTAGTTAATTATTAAGTTTAAACGTATTCATTTTTATTAGTGGTATCAGTTCTCATTATACTGGTGATGAGTTAGTAATGTAGTTATCATTTTAATGGTTAGTGTTACTGCATTTTTTGTAGTTACTGTTGTGTATGGTGCTACAATAATGTATCTTCGGGAAGCTGCTTGAAGGGCTTTCATAACAAAAACTCCTTCGACGGGTTAGATTTTCAGATGTTTACAAATATATATTATATTTATACTAATTAATTTCCATACAGGTTGATTAAGCATAATACGTTAAGTTGCCTTCGTATTAACAAATTGAATGTTGTTGTTAGATGTATTTAATCAGTTTTATCTTGTTATATCAACGGATTGTAATAATAATATTGTGAAAGAGAAAATCCTTTGTAAAATGTACAACAAATTTTTGTAACTCCAAGTCTCTCTGAAACAATTGGGCATTTTTTATGTAAGTGTTCATTATGGAGACCATTTTATGGACATTCATGTTCAAGGTCTATAACAGGAACCAAAAAACTACTATTTAGATTTTAATTATTGCTAACAAACTTCATTTTTTTGCTCTTGTTCACTTTTTACATAACGATAAAGTGGCTTAATGCGTAGACCACATGTCTTGTTTTAAATCACATCCCAAAAAAATAACCGTTTGTAGTACCTAATTGAATGAAGCTTTGCTGGTATTTTAGTTTTGAGCATGGAGGAATTAATCATTCACATAATAATAATATCTATAATTTCAAGTATTAATTTTGTCTTTAATTCAGAGTACTATTATTGTTTATAGCTGTTAGCGCCCGCGATGAATTATACATAATATTATATGCATGCTGAAATCATTACAATAGTTTGAAGAATAAATAATTTACCAGTGTATTTCAAGCCGCGAATTATATAATCCAATGTTTCTGACTTTTCTGGTTATTGTTGTTACTATTATACATATTTATTACTACATGGCTTCAAATATTACACACAAAAACACACTAACTGTAAGTTAACTAGCAATTTAGTACTTGAAGGGCATTTAAATGTCTTCAGCGAAACAAACGTCGACATCACTAGGGTGGGGTAGAGCTCCTTCATTCAAATAGCATACAACTAATCTCACCAGTTCTACGCACTCAAGGACACTGGACCTTTCTGCAGTTTCCAAAAAAAAAGAAAGAAATTATCTTTTAGTAATTTCACCTTAAATGCTTGGAAACAAAACCTTGGAATGTTTAAATATATAGCCATTTAGAACTTACGACTGTATGATTTTCAACGCAAATTGCAAACTCCTTAACAACATCTGAACATCTTAATGGTTGTTTAGCATTCTCGGAGTAACACTTTGCAACCTTTCCTGATACGTCTTGACACACGGGCTCTTTAGGCTTAGGTACTAATTTGTCTAGTTTTTCTACTTCCTTCGTAAACTCGGCGTCGGCGACAAATGCAGATGCCACGTACTAAGACAAGTTATAAAAGTATATATAGTTTTCTCTACTTAATGAATCAAACTTATTAAATCATGTAACCATTAGTAGAACATTCGGATTGGAAACTTACGCGTGCTTCCAGTTCTTTCAATTTGCTCGCCCAGAAAACATCATTTTCTCGCATTTCCTGATCCTTTTGTTGCCGCACTTCATACGCGGTAATAGTCTCAATCATCGGGACACCTTTAGATCCAGCCGTTAAAAGGCCACTAGGAGGAAATGTTTGAGCTGTTCCACTCGCCGGCGGCGGGGGTGGAGGATTTGGATTAACGATATCCGATACTGTTGGTGCTCGTTGTTGTTCTGCTGCTTTTGGAACTACACAAAATGGTAATGATAATATTAATTGTAACTACCTTACCAGATAACTATACTTTTAACAAAACTATCATTTCCTTATAATAATTCATACCTGCCCCTGACGCAGCCTCGCTAGCAGCAGCAGCGGGTGATTCACTTGACTTTCCATAACGACTAGTCATTCTCTGCGCAACTTCCTCAGTTATCTGTTTACACAGGACATTTTAATGGAACAGTTAACACAAGGTCAGCCAACTAAATAAATGATTCTAGTCACAAAGCAACTATTTAATCACATGGCAAATAAGTTAGAACCTGAATTATTTTGGCAGGTGGCTCAGGGTTTCGAAAGGAAACACTCCGACTGGGACCAGCACCCATTTCTAGTGCTGTGCTATTTTTTAATTTCTCCTGTCCTTTTTACACTTTTTACTCGTATTCAAAAGTTCCTACGAATTCAGAAAAAGATTCCAAACGGTTTTTTAAACAAAGGTTCCTATAATATCAGTAATCCAAGCAGTGCTTTCTCTATAAAAACAAGAAATCCCCGCACAGCAAAAAGCAAGCATATTAATTGCGCAATCAGTTACAACCAAAAAATATATAACCGTAACCGCCTTTAAAATAACCGCACCACTAATCCAAACAATGAAATCCACTTTAAAATCCAAAATTTCTGTTAAACATTTAAAGAAACTAAGATACCAAAATCCAAACTCTTTCCAAAAACCTTCGAATACTCATTTATTAACTGAATTATCCTTATACCGGTATATATTGTGCTCTTTATATTTTAATGGCAATCGTAATTAAAACAAGAACAAGCAAACTACATGCATTATAACAAGTTAATATACTCAAAAGATAAAAGTTTACCATAAATTACCTGTTTCCAACTCTTTTCACTTGTCAGCAGTGATCCCAGGCTAGTGTTTCCAAGAAAATGTTCCAAAAAAATGTTTAGCTGCACTTTGCACTTTTACGCGAGGGTATAGAGGGTTTATCGTAATTCGCAATTGTATTCGGAATGCAATATGAGGAGGCTCTATAATATGCTCAGGGAAGAAACCAGATGAAAAATATTCCGAGAGAACGAAGTCCGCGGCTTGCCATTGAAAACCTGAGGGATAGGCTGCCACATTCCCAAATCATTGTACCGTTCCCAACAACGACCACGCGGAAGCAAGAATTGCATGGAATACCGTTCCAAATGGCTTTCATGTGTAGTATGCAATTTTTGTAGAATTTTGATGAATACTAATAAATAGTTATAATTAAATCGACCATTAAATCAATATTTGTTTTTGTCATTTTATTCCAATAAAAAGATTAGTATGGCGTGAAAATCAATGCATGACATGCGTAATTGATGGATATGTTATTAAAGAGGATAAACCCGTTTACATTAAATTTTAAAATGAAATATTACTCAGGACTCAAAAAAAGATTACATTTTGATTTATTCTTTATCAGTAACTAGGTAATTATAGTTTTGTTGGTAGTTTGACAGATAAAAATACGAGTATTGCCTTATTTTTATGCGAATTTACAGTTTAGGTAAAAAGGGATTTTGTTTTATGAAATGATACCTAGAGTATGATTCATCCATCTTGTAAAAATGCATGTATTTGTTCCGTAATTATGTAGCAACACTTTAATTATAATATTGACAATCACTTGACAAAACTCGAATGAATACATTTAATTATCTAATTCTATTAAGCAGTGAAAGCTACGTTTTTGCAAATTGAATCAATTCAATTCATCTACCTATTTTACACAATATCTTTGAAACGATGACGAAGACGATTATAAGAACAAAGATTTTTATTTTTATTCAGATTATTTTATTGATAACATGCAGAAATTTGTACGTTTATCGGCGCTATTATCTCACATCAAATATATCGCTATACCTACATCAATATACGAAACACAGTTTAGCAATAAATTTTTATATAACCATAAAATAGTATTAAATTTTGTTTTGTCGTTTCAGACAATCCTTTAAAAATTAAATTATCTTTGTTCCAGAAAATGATAGTTTCACAGTTAGGCATTTTATATTTATATTAAATACATTTTAGCATCACACATTGAAGGTTTATGTTAACTTGTGTAAGTGACGGTTTGGTTAGTGATTAGGTTGGAATTAAATCAGATTCAGAGTAGAGTGAGAATCATTAAGTTTGCTCATCGTCTTCCAATATCCCGTATAAAAATAACAACAGTAGGTACAATTCAAGCTTCATTTGTCCCTTTTGGTAATTTATACAAAAAACTAATCATGCATATGGCAATGGCTACAGCATACAACATTGAGCTTATATCTGCGAATTGAAAAAAATACGTATGTGTGTATTTACAGTTACTTACATTGTGATTACATATATTATATAGCAGAAATATATACTTATATAAATATAGTGTACTTCGGCTAAGATTTCACAATAGGTACAGAGATTTTTATATTCAATCTTAGATTTGACTTGGCCTTTGTTTGTAAACAAATTGTGTTTACTAAAAACAAGATTAAGATGAAAAATACTCATTTCCAAAGAAATCCTTTCTGTACTCACAGACTATAGACTACAAGTTTTCTGTTCAAAGTAAGAAAGAAATATAGGATAAATCGAATTCTTGCTATTTCTGGTTATCAAATAACAGATCTGAAATAATGACGTGATATCTCCTACATAATATTTCGTGCTACATACTACTGACACGCCACAGTACAAAAACTACATGACTAGAACATGCTTCATTGTCGCCCGTTTCAGTGTGCCCCACATATATTATTACTAAGAACCTTAATAGTAAAATTGCTACAAAACTTTTGAGAAATTAGTAATTATTGGCTGTTTCTAGCGTTAGAAGTAACATTTAAATAAGAGGAGCTTAATTAATTGATCTACATTAGGTAGGATAAATATATCTTATTTTTAAACTGCGTTCATGCCGTTCCTTCTTCAGCTCATACTGATTTAACCGTAACTACAAACTAGGTGTACTGACTTACGTCAAAATAGTGTAACTGCAGTCTTATAAAGTTAGACACACTTATAAGTACCTATGTTTATATCTATATTAGGGGATGCGTATTAAATTAATTACATTAATACTTTAAACTAGTATCAAGTATATACAAAATGGGAAAGAATAAATAGTTTCTTTACAATCCATTGTAAAGGATTCCGTACAGATAAAATCGAAAAATAAAGTTTATTTCCAGTCGATTATTTGGTACACATTAAACATATAGCTGTGCACTATAGTAAACATATTTCAATACATTTTTGTACATTTTGTATACATACAAGATATGTATGCGCATAGTATGCAAAAATACACACAAAAAATAAAAATCTCACATTTTAACAAAAGCAACGAAAGAATATAGTAGAAGTAGCCTACTTACAGCTATTTATCTTAATCTTTTGCCACTTCATTAACAGTTGGTCATTGTCCTGTTGTCAAGCATTAATTCCGAGGTAGGTCGTACTCGTCGGGTCTGCTTGCTTATTGAGGTATGAAGTCCGTTAAACCGGAAACGATTTATGCTTGTAAATTTGGGAGGTGGGAAAAGTGATTCGTTCTAGAGAGCTTTCTCTCTTGCAGAGGAATTAGCTGACTGCAACACTGCGGTCGACGAGTATTGTTGTATTGAAGAACAACCGGTCTGGGAAATACATCCGTGGATTCTTGACGGTATCTTGAAAGTTGCTAGAAACAAATATATAAACCAAGCATTACTATAATTAGTTATTCCGTCTAGAAAAAGGAAATGCATCATTCACCCTACTAGTGTTCCCGACGCCAGTATTCCACACTATATAGGACCGTTAAGAAACTCAAAGAAAGTCTGTTGAAACCAATGGAAGTAAATGTTAAACGCATGCTTTAAATATACATAATGTTCATACTTATTCCTGTTTTTAAATTAAAACGTTGCATTTTGTAGCAAGCTTTATTAGTTATGCTTGGAAATTATTTAATGAGACAGATTTTCTTCAAAAATCCTATAGTACGCGTAAACGATAATGGAACACGTGATGGGAAAAGAAATGATGCGTGTGTAGTATCATGTTAGAAACCGGAAATGAGAAAGCAAAGAAAAAACCAATCGTTGTTGCTCCTTTCATAACTACATCATCGTCGAGTTTTATATTTTAGGTGCCTAAAGTACGTAAAATGAAATAGACTGAAACTACTTTCACCTACTCTGCTTTGATGATGTGATTTCCGAAATGATTCCGTGGCAGCAGTATCAGAATGATGACGAAAGTGATGGCAACTTCCACTCTCTCCGTTTCCACTGCTTCTTCGAGATGCACAATGATGGCAGTGAAAAACATCGCTGTAACTTGTATGTCGGCCGTTAAGTAGACGGTGGCTGGTTCTTCGAACGGTGGAAGTACTATTCTCTGGAGTATTTGGCTGTCGTCCCATACATACCAGTATGGAATCAAGGATGTGCCTAAGTCCCTGTTATTTTAAAATAATTTTTGATCAAACATCTTTTACGTCATTCTAAAAGTTACGCATAAATTACGCAATACCCGTCATATTTCCAACTACTCTTCATATCAGTAATAATGATGAATTGTTTAAGGTAGACTTGAAGTGATCATCATCATCATCCATCATTCACTTTTAATTTCATCTATGATTCTGATCTGCTCACCAGGAATTTTATCATACTAAAAGCAACGTACTAACGAGATGTGGCCTACACCGCGGTTTGAGGTGAATTGGTTCAAAAATAAAGTCCAGTTCTGCGTAGGATGATTGCACAATATGAAAGGTATTGCGTATAATTCGTGTTCAATATGCCTTATCGTTTTCATTCTTCACAGGCTAATCAAGGCCAAAGTCACATGCCTTTCCGGGAGCTTGTATCATTGCTTAATTTTTAGCTGTTTTCCATTTATTCTCTCTTTGATAAATTCTCTAGAATCGATAAGCATCCCTGCAGCAGGGCCTATGAATGAAAAACATTATTGAATCCGTAAAAAATAACAATAGTCGGCCAGCAGTAAATCCTTTCTTCTTACATACCTGTCTTTTACTATTTTATTTGTAATAAAATGTATTTGTCACACATAATTCCAAAACATTTTGTAGTTTCAATTTCATAAAATTTGGCTGACCGCGTGTGACGTAAGCTTTCATTGTCATGCTTTTGTTATTGAAAGGAAACAATCTCCGGTTAGATTGCATGTCACAATGCATGCGGAAAGGAGAAATGGAGCGTGAATGAGAAAGTATGAATTGCTACTTTCTCATTGTTTGGCCAGACAAAGGTACGGGATGTCACAAAATATTGCATGGATGCTTGTAACAAAACAAAGCTAGTTAAACTCACCTTTCTGAATCGAGCACTCATGGAAAAGTAGACGATTGGATTGATGCAGGAATGCGTGAATGCCAGCAGATTGATGATAAGCATCGTGAAAATAAATTGACTCCTGTCGAAAAAGTTGTGGACCTGGGTTATAGCAGTAATGATAAAGTATGGACTCCAGCAGAACACGAAGGCGAATACCACCACGAGGATCATTTTTGCAACCTTAAATCACAAACATTTAAAGAGAAATGTTTTGTAAACAAGAAAATTGCATATATCATACTATCGCACAACACAAATATTTTTGTACAGTTCCAGGAAACTGTCCGTTCAATGCAGCGGTACGGATTCCAAAACTACACATTCTACATTCACCCCATTAAACACTGCATGTTTTCTGAAATAATGCAACTTGATTCCATGATATGATTTCTTTTTTTTTTGTGGTGGGTGACTGAGTGACTCTCGAATCAGTGTTTCTGAAAGTTTGCAGGAAACGACCCACTCTGCACTTTATGGCGAATAAAAGAATAAATATTATTTGGTTCTGACAAACATTACTTTACAAATCAGAAACTTGACAGCAATAATCAGTTTTTCAATTACTGTAACTGTGATAACTTCATTACATCCAGCTGCGTGACTTTTAACGTGCACAGTAGGTCATTTGGTAAGTAATAGATCGCATGAATGTTACTGAAAAAATTGCCAATTTTCTGTACAAATTCTAACAAGTTGTAAGTTTTACATGAAGCTTGTAGGTGCACAAGCATTTTACACGTGCCACTTAATCAAAATGATCAAAGAAAGTAATTTAAAACGCTATTGAGCACCTTACCTCTCTTAAAGTATGATTTAATGAAGCTATAGAAGTTTGTTGTTTTTTTTTTTGCTTTTTATTTGGCAGTTCATCAAGCTTCTAACACTTTTCCATCATTAATGATTTATGACATAAAAATGTGGTAATCGATATCGTGTTTCGGAAGACAAGTTCGTTAACACCTACATGTCTTGCAAAACATCATTAGACAATGATTACAACTACAGACAAATATCGTTTGCGATTTGAGTATCAATTTCTGACTTACTTTTGATAAACGTCTATATAACCTGTGGTGTTATGAGGTGCCGAGATATTTTCTACTATTTTATATGCCTTATCTTATATCTTATCTTATGATGCGTGCACTACAAGTCTAGAATCAGTGCTATGAGTAGTTCGCTTAACGTTTGTTAGTTCAGTATTAGTAGCTGGAATTTATTGTACCTTTGGTAAGCTAAGACAGAAGAAGAGTGAATGAGTCAAATGGAGTACCCAAGAAATGGAATTCGCAAGAAAATGGATCTTTTATCAATTGCCTGAATAATATGACCCTTTTGAAAACAGCAATGACAGAGACTCTGATCAGTTGGAAGAGAAACCAAAAGTTCTCAATGATGAACCCTGGAAGATTTACAAATCTTTCCTGTGTCCAAGATCCTGCCACCTTTTGAAAGCAATGTTAAAGTTATTGAAAACACGGTTATCATTCCGGTTGAGGATATGGTTGCGGCCTACATTTTCAGGGATCGAGGCGGTGGTATGGCCCGAGTCGAAATAAAGCTGAAGGATATATTATTGTATGAACTCATACTATCTATTTGACTAAAAATAACTCTTCTCATTTTTGCCACTCCAAATAGTTACAATAGCCAATTTTCTTTTGTCTTTTTGAACTCTTGACATAATTGACGTTTTCATTTTGTTCTGTTAATAAACAAAGAACTCTATTAAGTACAGCTCAGTAAGTATTACAGCATTGGTTGCATGCAAATGCATTCAGACCGTTATTCTATATATAAATGAAAGTTTCAATACAAATATACCAATTCAGTAGATACGCGATATTTGTTTCTTGATGTTATCTGTGAACACGGCAGGAAAGGAAAGTAAATTCAAATAGTAATAATGAATAATGTAATAATATTACTATAATATACCTACGAAACTATAATATTACAGATATTCTATAAATAAACCTTGTAGTAACAGTAAATATGTTTTGTGTTATGCAAATATATACTTAATCTTCTTTAATGTACAAAGTAAAATATGGTAGTTTGTTATAAAATATTATAAATCTTAACATTCTTCCCTTACATTAATAAACTAGTTTACCAAATATTAGATATGTTTTTTTCCGGGAAAGCTAGATTGATTTACCGTTATAAAAGGTCAAGTATGGTAATCGAAGAGACGTTGTTACATGAACGGAACCTGGCAACCAATTATGATTTTATTGTTATGTATAATTATCATTACGGTTATATTACGATCTCATAATATGTCAACAATTAAATCTTTATTCTTTCACACCCTATCATGTTTCTATCGACGCAACGTAAGCAAAATTAATAAAAATGTCCGCGTTATCTAAAAAGCTCTGTCATTGTCAGTGCTTCAACAAGGAAGTCTCAACTTTATCTTCTACCAGAGTTCATTATAATTATTTGGGTGTAAATTACAACAATCACTGAAGATGAAAATGTTCTTTCTTTTCGACGGATTCTAGACGTTTTCATTGTTCAATTTAATTGTCATAATTGCTCTGTTGTCCTTGGCATTTCTTTGCCCTTTGGTTTGATGACCATTAAATATCAATATTTGTCACCTTACCAGTGCATATATTATTTACAGAATTACAGATCATATCTTTTATCGATATCCTTCATTTTCTGGTAAACACAAATCAAATATATATATAAATTATTCTATTCTTATCGTAGTTTCTACTCCTCACTAAAGTTTAAGCAACCAACTTTCCAGTTTGGCTATTATGAAATGGATGGTTTGTATTGTAATGATGACCTTGCCTTGGTTACCCCAAATTTTCATAATACGCCATAATAAACTAAAAGGCAATACTCACGAGAATGTAAATTTCATTTATGAACTTGAATTATGAATTTCATCTCAAATTCGAAATATATAACTGGCTCTGACAGTACTAATTAATTTTGCTTACAAAAAGTCAAAGTTAAAAGTAAGCGATCACATTCTCTTCAAATCTTTCAATGAAAAATTTAAACCTGCAGGAAACTATGACAGCGGCAAAAATGTTATTGTTGACTTTTAATAACCGGAGCACGGGAGATCATAACTAAAAGTGATGAGATAATAGTATTGTATGTTTCAACTTATGAAATCATCAAGGGAATAATTTGCATGGCCAATGCCAGTGCAACACTTTCAGCTTCGATACATCAACTTTATGCATACAAAATGCAAAAGGAGAGAAAGTTTCCAAATCTGGTAATTTTATACAGCATGCCACTAATGATTTCGTTTTCATGGCTATAGTTTATCTACACAAAAATGAATCGACTGCTTCTACACAAGAAGTTTTTGTAGTAGAACTTTGCATTGCACACATTGGAAAGACTTACAAAAGTCTCCATATATGTATAGTACATATTAGATATTAAGTACACATTATGTATGTTATACTATTAAAAACTCGTAATCAACGTAGAATGAAAACAGACAAGTTTCTCCACGTTAACTTTCCAAACTGTAGTCAACTAAATGCGTTCAGGAAAATTCAATTCTATGTGCCAAGACCAGCAGCATGAAAAATAGGAACATTATTAAAACAACATCGAATGATGATGATCTGATCACGGTGGCATCTACTGATTTTACCAAAAGATACTTGTACTATAAGCCCATTAAAAACTAATGAGTAAGCCGATTGATACTTGTACAACAATTAGAAAAACTCGGTTGGAGAAACGAGCGTAGAACTGTTATTACAAATTACAACCGTGTATTTCTCGAATATAACGGAAGTTTGGAGGAGAAAGGCGATCATGTTGTCACAGTATTCAATATCACTCAATCAATCTCCTGAGATACTTACCTGTGCCGTACTTCTTGGTGAATTCTTATTCGGTGTTGGGTTTCTTTCATTACATTAACTTTTACAATTTACAATACTGTGCCTTATAAAGATCCTTCAATCGTGACTTCCTACCTGAATTGCCATAACGTTCTATTTAAAATATTGAACTGAATCAACAGGGTATAATCATATTGTCAACTATTTAATATAAAATTTGTACTATCATATTTTCCATCACTACTCGTTCAAGTTCCGAGGATTATGAATACGAAGAAAAATATTAAATTACGTTTACGCCATTCAAACTTAAAAGTGATCTTTCCACGTATTCCCACGCTGTTCCGGTAAAATTGTCCTTTTCCTTAGAAATTATGAAAGAAAGTGATAGATTCGGAGAACGTAATAGATTCGGAGAAAGCATATGCTAATATAAAAATATGCTGCGCAGGCACTTCTTGGCATTTTCTTTATACGCTACATGCTTGCTAGTTTGTATCCGTTCGGCTGACAAGTGAAAGTTGCGTTGGTGTATGATATTATATGCATGCATTCATAATACTGTGGGTAACTTGAAACCAAGGAAAGACTCGAGGTCGTCTTACCTTCCTTCTTCCACGTTCCAAGCTAATTGCTTTGGGATCTGTGCCTGGGTCAACTGGAATTTTCTGCATCAGCGTTTTTGTGATCGACACGCATGTGGATGTTATAAATACCAGTGGAATTAGGTATATGAAAATGAATAGGAAGAGAAAGTATCCACGTCGCACGTCAGGAGGAAACCTAAGACAAAGAACCAAACGTATAAATACCAAAGTGCGTACATTCCAACTCTATTAATTTAGTTCATTTAATTTCCATGATGGAAAAGTTTTATTAAATCACACTGATAGTTTAGGTTGATGATGCTGAACTGAGTTTTTATATATGAAATTAAATTAATATTGTGTTATGAAGTTCTATTTAGTAGGAAGTTAGAATATAACATATTATATATAATGCATAACTGTATATTATATAGCAACGTTCGACTAACAATTTTTGGGGTTTTAGCAGTTGAAAATCCTTTCGTCACATAATTCAAGCGTATAAATTAAAGTCTTCTCGTGTTGCAGATATATGAACTTCTTACGCTTCTGATTGCATATTGCTGCCTATTTTTCCAATGCAACTCAACCAAGATTTATGTAGTAATAAGTAGTAGTTCATTTTTCGTTCAAGGACTACCTTACATGGAAACATCAACTTCCCGCGCTACGAAATATCCTAAGTCGGAGAAACTAGTTTCAGAGTTTGAAAAATGTTTGCAGCAGGAATGGTAAACAGTAACACAGAGGTACGCAGTAGGATGAGAGAACACAACCCACACAAACACAGTTTGACTGACAAGCAACAGATTAACAACAACAAGAACAGAAATTACATTACTCTATCTAGATTTCTAGAACGACCTACACCAATAAAAAACTTAATACCCGTAGGATTTGCTGTATCTATTAGTACTAAAACTGCTGAGGATTTATTTGGTAATCTGGATTTAGAAAGGAGGAAATGACCTTACACAATAAAAATGCTCTACTACTTGTACAGGTGTATAATCCTAAGTATGTCTACTCACATACGTTTGTATTGGTATTCAAGTAAAAAAATGTACAGAATGTGAAGAAAATTAAAGTTTTATTCTATTGAACATGTTCAAAAGCATGCAGATTTACTTTGGATTATACATACCATTTACTTTGGATTATACTAGGGTTTATATGCAACAAGTCTAGAAGTCTATGTGAAATCTAAGCATACACAAATTGCAGTTCGTTGAAGCCGAATTGATGACACAAGCATACATGTATGGTAGGTTTTATGTATGCAAAAGGACAATTTTATAATGTGCAAAAGTAACAAGTGCAAGTGGAAGCTAGATGCATAACAGGGAGCTATCAATAATCTCCAGTTATGCATAAAATTTTGCAATATGCAAAGCAGCTTCATCATTTGTGATGATGATTAACGTTGATCCCATCCGTAACAAGGCACGCACAACAACGGATTTTTGTGACGTCTAATATGGAAAAATCTTAAAGCTGGATGAAGAACATCAACAAGCATGAAATGACAGTAATGTCATTCCACGATTCTGATTACATAATCCTTTATGGGAGCTAGAAACCATGTCACTGGAAAATCTCTTTGGTTAACGGTTACATGCCAACAGAAAACCACAATAAATTTTATACTACACAGGCCAGAGAGACGACGAGTCACAATATGTATAAGGGTAAATTGATAAGCTGATTAATTCTGCGTCTAGTCAAGTTTATCATATACAGAATTATGCATATATATTTGCTGATAAGACAAGATCTGCTGATGGACAGACAGACAGACTTAAATCATATTGAGAAAATAGTAAAATCCCAAACTCCTATTTTTCACATTTCTGTACTTATCGATGATGAAAATCTGTTAAGACGTGTCACGTCATTATTATTGAAGTAGTGAATGATTTATGTACCCATCGTCGACAAAAGGGAAAACATAGAAGTGAGTCCGAAAAGAAAGCATAATATCCAACAACAAGCAAGAACAGCGTCCCTGGACGAAAAGCAAACATAATAGATAAGAGGCAGTTCATCATATCAGGGCGTTGAAATAGAAAATGTGTTCTATACTTTTTGCGTCTTCCAATTCGTAAACAATCGCTTTGACATGAGTATCGGCAAGGAAAAAATTTCGGTACAGTGCACCGTATCAGCAATTTAAGCACACTAGTGAGTTCTGTACACAATGTCTCTTGGAATCAACCGCGTGTATATGATATAGTCTTTGTGATGTTTGGTGTGTTGGTGGTATAGATTATTGGTAATTTACGTCATGTCATTTGTATGAATGTAAATAACTTGAGTTAGAAACTATACAACGTTTAGTCTTCTGTTAAATTATTTACCAACAAGATTTCTAACGATGTAGGTGTATACATTCGTAGGCATACAATAGAATGATGAGCCGTGCCATAGCAACAACCTTCCTAAGTATCTCATTTTGTTCATTTTACCGTAAATCATTGGAGGGAATGCACCAGCGAGCCTGAAAAAGAATTAAAATTATAATGTTCCAAAACCAGAAAGTGAGTCGTATTGCGGTGGGAATTTTCAGTAGACCACGAAATGCCAAGCAGTCATCGTATTTGCTCGCTAGTAACATCACATATTACTTTTTTGTGGTAGTGAAAGCCGCTTTGACGAAAGTATTCGGAAATTTCACATTTTAACTTTGACTTCATTTGTGAGCAAAATCGACATTTAATTTCAACGATGTTGTTGTCAGTTTATCAATGTCAAGCTGTGTGTGTGGATCCTACTACTAGATGTGTACATACCTAATAATATGTATTGTATACTATCTTGTATCTGTTATACTGTGATAACGGTAACCTGTCGATTTAAAAAAAATCAAGGTTGTCACGCTCAGCCCACCCAACGCAAACCTGTTGGCATATCACACACACTTATTGAGAATTTGAGTACACATGACATGTTTTCATGGTGAATGAACTACACATTATGAATATTCCACGCCATTATGCGTACGCGTACAGCATATTTATTGCCAACCATGGAACATCTAATTATAGCAAAGTGCTAGCTGACCAAGTTTATAACCTTGCGATGAATATATATGACATTGATGTAGGTCACGCGAGAACGGGTATACGCGAATATTTAATTACATACCTCCATGTCTTCCATAATTTCCTAAAGTGTACATGCTGACGTCAGTTTAAAAGCTTTTCCCTTCCTGTGTTCCAAAATTAATTACCACCCGCACTACAGCAGCAGCCTTCCTAATACATGCTTCGTAAGCATTTCCTGAAAATGTTAGGGAGGGTCTTGAAACGCTTATAATTTTCCCTGGTCTTCTAAAGATGTGAACTGAATAACCAGCAATAAGCTGATCGACATCAATGATTATACATTCCTTGCCAACTTACAGTTTATTACTTACTATGTTATAAAGCAGTCGTCCATATATGTTAATATTATTATTTAATCATGAAAAGTCCATTAGATGATTATCCGGACAGAATCTCACTGCCTTTTCCCATTCATTCTTTCTAATTTACCTTATTTTCCTGTCCACTCTGAAATTATCTTTACCTTTCGACGACTTTGTATTGTACAACCAAATCAATACATGTTATCACACAAAGAAATAAAATGCCGACGTAATCTCTTCAATCATTCTCTCTCTCATTTTTCTCTAGCCACCGGTCAGTACTTTCTCCCAATGCTAAAGTGTTCAAACAAAAGGGGAAACGCTTTTCACTGTCGACTCTTCCCGGAACCTTTCTTTCTAAACCTTTTTTCCAGTCAAGTGTGGTTGTTGTACCAAATGACATTTTGCTTTTATATCTTTACCGGTCAAAAGCAATGTTTCCTATATACTTATTGAGGCTTTTTCTGTCATTTAAGAGTCGTCCTATATTTAATAATCCTTTCTCCAGAAGAAAAAGTAGCAGTTTTCTATTGTTTATTTGACGCTACCACTACTTACCCAATGAATGTTGACAGCGTCTCAAACTTTATCAAAATGTCACTCCTTCTCCTCTACTTTTATTTAAGCGATGTAACACAAATGACTCACAAATGGAGTAAACTTACTGTATTGTATAAACATATACTGTAAAGATAACTGAATAGACAGTGTTTTTCTGTCCATTTTTCTGAACTAGATAAACAATTGGATAAGATATTTACGCAAACAATGATGCACGTGCGTAAAACATCATACTTATTAATAATCTTTCCATTATGTGCTTTACTCCAGTGCACCTGTTCCTCAACTTGTGCTAATTTTAGCACACATTTTCTAAATATACAACCGTTTTAAATATTCGTTTGTCGAGGGCGTTGCTAGAGTATGAGAGGTGAAAACAAAGAATGTTACGAACGACCGAATATGAAGCAGAGTTAAAAACCGAATATTAATTTGAAATTTTACGCTTGCCGATGTTCATAACATTAGTAATCGTAAACTTATTTCCATAGTATTCCAAATAGAATGTAATAAATCTTATTACTAATTAAATTGAATCGGAGAGTATTCATGGCATGACTTTATTATTGAAGATTGAAGTATGTATTTTAAGATTTTAAAAAACTGTTAAGATATTGTAAACCTCCCTAAAACTTTGAAAGCTTTTAGTTTAAACTTGCCAGTCAAACGGTAAATGCATAATACGAAATTAGGACCTACCCGTTCAATGTAAACCACTCCTTCCGTGGAATTATTGAACGAATAAATTTGTATGAAAATTTTGGGTTAAGGATATATTTAGGTATTTATATTCTATTGAGCTAGAAACAGTGTTGAGAGCGCAGATTGGCATTGTGAGATTAATGTCAGAATTAAATAAATTACACCGGAAAAGGAAAATTATATATGTCACAGTCACAATTGCCTCGCGTATACATCCAATTCCAAAAGCATCTACAGGGAAGAGGCTTGACAATTAACATGGAAACTTTTCTCAAAGATTTGGAAATAAATTAAGAACTGGTGTGTTTATGTGTGTACAAAATTTTCCTTTGCGGTTCAGTCTAAATGAAACGATATCCACTGCAGTGGAATGCCGGCCGGTTGAAGCAGTCAATTTATAATGAAGGATGTCGCATCGCAAGAAAAAGCCTTTGTGTGCTTCATACGAAACTCCTACATATAGTTATACAACTGTATGGAATGAATGGCAATATGTGCATTCGACGGTAAGATGTAAAATAGCCTAATGGGTTTTTTGTCCAAAGTGTCACCGAATAAATTTAACATTTTAGTACGTGAGAGTGACACAATGAAATGTTATCAAGGTTGCTTTGTACTATGGCTGTATGCTTAAGAATCTTGAACCTATTGTCTTTTTAATGCAGTTTTAATGTATTTCTTAATGGAAAATCGGAAGCGAGAAAAAAACGATAGGCGTTCCTCTGATGAATTAAATTTAGACTGGCGTCCTTCAGTTTGCATCCAAATCACCCCTTCATTACAAAAATAAAAGGTTATGGCAAGACTCAACGCCTGTTTCCAATTGCCTTTTACTAGTTAATCACTTCGCCAATAAACGTTAATCTCACAATGAGTGTATATTATTATAATTTTATGTACAAATTTATATCCTATCTATGCAACTGAACTTACCGTTAAATATTCAAAGTGAAATCTAATTCGTGATATCAGTAAAACATACCTGTGATATTGTATATACATACGTAAAATCCATACAAAATATCAATTTGATACAATTATTATTCGTATCACATAGCCACACTAATACGTATTTACAGCCTAGATACTACAAGATCGTTGTTCAAGGTTCCTTTACCCATACACAACTTAAGGCTTCAAACTTAATCCTTGTAGTTTAAAAAGCCATACCTACAAGTTTACTTTTCCAATATGAAATTAAGTGTGGCTTGAAATTTTTAGACTAATTTATTTACTTTCCCAAGCTCCATGGGATAGCTCGGATGCTTCGGTTGCTTAAGCGCATATAAATTTCAGCGCAGAGAATGATACTAGGAAATAAATAAAAGCTCAGGATAGGCCAAGGTTCACGGCCAGCAACAAACTACTTAGAATATTAGAACCAAGTTAATTAAAAATACGACATGTAGCGGTACTAGGTCATTACAAAAGAAGCATGAGTGGAAAGTAATAAAATATTATGATTTTCTAAATTTGCTAAGTTTAAATCATGTCCTCTGGACTACTGATACTGACAAGCTTGATGAGACGTTTCAATGAAGTACATATACGGTTACTGTCAACAGCATTATTACCAGGCAGAAATGAGCATAATATTACAAAGCATTATCAAAACTTTCACTTGTAGAAGCACGCGCGTGCTTGTCTATAGTCGATTAAGAGAAAGTGTCAAGCGTGTTAGTTTTCTTTGAAATGGCATAAGAAAAAAGGAAATTCTAAAGACAGAGGCTCTTACAGAAATGTCAATCCAGTATTCCTGCGTTCATGATATTCGTGTACATTTTAATATGCCTACTATAAGGAAAATATACAACACAAAGCGTAAACAATCGCCATTTTCAGATATAACTAATCCTAGGAATAATGAAGGAACTTACTCATCGTGACAAATTTTCCTCGAAAATTGCCCATATTCTGAAGACAGCCGGTGAGGTTCAGACTGAGCTGGGTACAAAGATGGAGATGCGCATAAAACAGGTATTAACCAGACGAGAAAAATCACTCTTCGTATACGTCTGTCCGTCATATTGATCCGAGAGTGGACTGGGTAAACCACAGCATAGTACCTATCAAATAGCAATGAAACAATGATAAAACAATGCAAATACCCATGACACAATTTTTATTACTTGCATTCCTGCATTTACGCTTGAAATTAAATGACTCCCAAAAGGAGTGCATCGGATATATTATATTGAGTAGGGAGAAATTCAAGAAAGGAAGTACGCAAAAGTTTTAATGACTTTTTAGAATGAATGATTCCCCAGAAGTTGCAAGACCGTCATTATTACTAGCAATTATTTCTGTATAATCTTCAATTCTGTAGAATAAAAGTCATGTGTAGTCCAAGGAGAAATAGCTATCAAGTGGCAATAATGACATTCAAACAAAGAAAATAAGATCAATAAGAAAAAGCTGTACATAATGTTACCTTTCAATGCAGATAGCAACGAGTGTAAACACGCTGGCAAACACCACAACCGATTCCAGAAACCGCAACGTGGTGCACCAAAAGTCGTTCATCATGTTAATTTCCACGTCTGCCATAAGCTCAAAAAGCTACGTTTTTTCACATACGTCCCAAGGACAGCCGCACATCGTGTTAGAAAAAAAAACAAATAATAATATATATTGATTGAAAGTAATAATTATCACCTGGATTTATTAGTAAAGGGCAGCATCTACAGTAAATTATATACATGACATCTAATATCTAATTGCAAAATAATAATGTCAATGTCAGGGTAAATGAAGCGTAGTATAGAACTCATTCAGTGTACTTGCAGTTGTAGTTTCGCTCATCCTTTTTCTTATAGGAAGTTTTTGGTGTGCAATTTAATGGTAGGAGCAAATGTTTATTTCAGAAAGTGTTTTAATTGCGTTGTACTGGCGGAAAAGATTTATTAGTAGATATTTTACTTTTTTGCGAGTTGTTAACCCATTCTCTCCAGTCAAAATGGTCTCAAGGGCGATTTTAATACATATTGCCATTTGAGTTGAAAAGTCAGTATCAACATTTATATTAAAGAGACTTACATTTTATGAATATGAATGTATGTATGTATATAATATCGTATCACTGGAATTTGGTTTCTTGGTTCGGTCGTGGGATGTTTTATCACTTTTTGTCACAATATGATGTGATATTAGCGTTTGAGGGCTATTCATTATTTCATAAGAATGGAAGACAAGAGTATTGAGAATAACACTGAACAGAGTTTTCGCGTCACTTTAAGCTATTTTTAGATCCATAATAGTTCCTTCTTTTATGTATATATTCAGGCAGTATTATGCACATAATATTATATGCATCGTTATTAAATTATTTTCAAGATACGTTACACAAAATGTTGTTCCATGATTGTAGAAGGATAACACTTTGATATATACAGTTTAGTGATCCTCATAGCGGAAAATTTCCAAACAGCTTACGCTTTGGATATACAAGGATAAAACTGAAAGTTTAATGGCATAGAACGTAGGCGATAGTGATTTGGAAAATGCGATTCTGTGATCCGAAGTGACCAGCTTTCCTCTTCAATAGTGAACACGCAAAACATACATATATGCATTGGTAATTGTATATATTTCTTTTTTTTACTATTTTACTATTGACTAGCGATCTTTACCAACTGATTTTCTTGTATGTAATAATGATGTTATTTTTCTAGTATACATATATAAGAAATTAGTTTATATTGTTAATACGCAACTAATTGCAGGAAACCCCTGGGACTTATTTGTTATTAGAACAATAAGTCTCTGCCATTATTATAAATGATAATGCATGCCCACATTCACCAGACATTATATAATCAATAACAAAATGCAACAATACGAAATGTCAATTAATAATTTTTGCGTTGTCATTTGTGCTACATACGTAGTTTTTTAGTCATTCGTCATATAATAAATATTAAACTGATATATGGCTTTCAGAGGCTGGGGAGATGTTGACTTTTTTAAGATAGAACACTCACAAGACCATGTTTATTTGCTTCCCATTGGATGCTCACTTCGAATTATCAGTAAAGTAATGATTCGATGTTAATAACTTTCACAGTTTAATGATGTCTTGTGACTTCCTTTTGCATTGTAGCTTACGAATGTATCGATGGAATACAATTTGATTATTTAGCATGACTGATTCCTCAAAAGTCAAGATAAAATCAAAGGGATACAGCACATTTCCATTACTTTGTGATATAAAGCCGTTTGATTCAACAAAAATACATATATGTATCTAAAAAAACTGCAAAATTTCTTGTAGAAAATTTCTCCAATTTTAAAATTTCTATATTTTCCAATGATACCTTGGAGAAAATATTTGATCGTTTGCATCATATATTTCACATCAATACTAACAAAGATTTTAAAAGTTTCAGTAGAAAAGTAAACGTAAACTCCTATAAGCGTGGGCTTAATGATAACAATAATGTTGGTCATATCATACTTATTGTGCAATTCATAATGTTTGTTAGTTGATAATTAGTTTGAAGATGATAAGAAACTTCAATGGCATTCAGTTAAGAAATCGGGGAAAGTATATACACTACAACTTACGAAAGTTCCGCAGCTGTACAGGAGTTTCTAAAAAAACTTTCTAAACTAATGGCAGCTGTACAAACGAAAGGAAGATAAAAGCGTTTACTTATTTAGTGCAAAGAAGAGGGAAGCAAACAAAACATCATTAGAGGATCTCTAGTGTGCACACAAATAGTGTCAGTTATCAACTAGAGCATGAGTAAAGAGAAAATCCCTCACCTTTAACAACAATACGGGGATGGTGAAATCAATAAAATAATTTTAGCATGCTATGACCTTCTCAAGTAAGGATTATGTGACCCACCAACCGATCGCTCAAATTGGCAATAACAAGTAGTGCTTGCGTTTTTTATTGCGTAACTCATATAAAAGTGGGTATAGCAGCAGTGGAGCATATCTGTTTGTCGGTCGGCCTGTAAGCAGGATATACTATGTCCGGCTTCTTTAACATGAATAAGGACCATAATATAGAATTTGATCCCGAAGGGTCATCCAACCATGGTTCAGGGGTGGCGCCTGACCACCGACTTTTTCTTACAACAGCGTTATTTCATATGTATGCTCCATTGAATGGGATACATCTGACACAAGACTAACATTCTGAGCACTTTATTTTATGAAAAGTCCTTCAAGTTTAAGTAAAGTAGGTACTATGGTTGATTGGGAAGGCGATCCTACGTTACATCAGCGTAGGTAGGTAAGTGAAAGGAAACCGTTGCGCTTTTTATAACATTCTTCTTACAGGTTTTTGTAATTAAGCTGGAGAAAATACCACTAAATGGCTGTATTGTTTCCCTCTGAGAAAAATTCAACTTTCGTAAACAACAGCAAGTGGCTGCATCTGCAGCCACCGGTACTAGTATTGGGCATTCAGATATTTCTAGACCAGCCAAATAAAGTAGAGTTGTATTCAACAAGCAAGACAAGAAGATGTTTATCTCTTTACTTTTGTAAATAAATAAGTGTGTTGAACGTTTAAGCAAAAGTTGTTATATGAACTGAGCAGACTTTGTAGGAATAGAAGACAATTCGTCTCCTATGGTCCTACATTATTTCCAAAAGTGCAATACCTACAGGCATGTATGGTTTTGTCCCTAACCGTTATAAATGTTACCCCCACTTTAGTTGCTCCGGTCTTCTTAATTAGTTCCTCCACTGGAAAATTACCGGAAATGTAGCGCGTTAATTATTTTCGTTTATTTGCTCAAAACAAAGCACTTGGGTTCAAATCGCGAACAAAGTGTGCATTCTCTAAAGAGTAAAAGTTGCTTAAAATTATCCTCGCATTTTTCTACTTACCAATTTCCATCTGTTTCGTAACTACTTTTCATCCCTGTTTCATAACAGTACAACGTTGTTTGCTCCACTTTCCTCAAGTCAAATAAGATAAGTATAAGAGCGAGTTGAGTTTCTCATAGAAACTTCCGACATGATAATTTGTTTACCCTTCCTCCCCATAAGCATAAACACAACCGTATAACTTACAACCGTTTTCCTTTATTTTTCGCCAATATTCTCCCCGCATTTCACTCATGTTTCACGTTCATTAAAAGTAAATATAAAAACCAAATATGCAATAAAAAAGTCAAGCTGTTATCTTTTAGAACTTCAGATATTAATAGCTGCAGTGACGCTACACAAGGTACATAAAATTTAAGCTAGCGGAAGCTGTGGTGGGAGGTGGGCTATTATGAATCTTACCTTCATCGGCAAAACGAATGCTCCAACAAGAAAGTCGCATACTCCCAAATTTACAATGTAATAGTTGACCGGCGAGTGCATCGATTTGTTACTGTAGACAGTCAGGCAGACAAGAAAGTTTCCCAACACACCCACAAAGCATTCTGCGATGAAAAGAAACAAAAATATTCCACGCACCAGGGGGATCTGGAAAAGACAAATAATGCTGGGCTATAAGAGAGGCATCGACAGAAGATAAATTTTTTTTATATAAGTACAAATATGTAACGGCAAGAGAGGACAATAACCTTCGATTTTTAACTTAAATTTTTCTGAAGACTAGTTTTTTTCTCTTTATAAAATAATGACAAAAAGGAAGTGAAGTGGAAAGTGAAGAGGTTTATTCCAGCTGAACAATGTTTTTATAACTGTACCTATAATTTACTGACTTATAGATGAGTGTCATTGCACTGGTATATTTTATGCTTAGTCAGTTTGGTCCCCAATAAATAAATACATGGGAGACATAAAAACTTCCAAGCCCAAACAATTTTGAAGGACAACTCAACAACATTGTTTATCTACTGTTGATTTACTGGAATTTAATGCTGGACAATGAGTTTATAATATATATTAGTATTTTCACTTTGAATTGATTTCAGGACAAACAATACATCGCAAAACACAACTTAAAATGCAGCAGGTAACGTTCCATCTCAGAAAATATCTCTTGTTCTAATTTTACATCAAAAATAATGTGTATATCTTAGTACACATGAATTATGATAATATACTGAGATAGCTTAACACTTAATAATACGTAGGTATATAATTTGCATTTATTTAGAACAAAGTAGTAGAACAACAGACGACAGGTACTCAAACTTGTCCAGATCTTTATCAAACAAATCCAGCCTCGACACATCTACTAACCTTTCACAAATGGATGCGACATTAATAATTTATGTGATTATACCACTTTTTTATGCAAGTATCCGTTGCTTGTGCATGCCATGCTTGTAAATGGTTTGTCACTTGCAATTTATTTCATTGCATCACATTTCTCAGGATTGGTATTTCATTGCACGGCAAATTCATCGTTTCGGACCTTTGGATGACTCAAAATTCCTGAAAAGAATTCGTTTGCAAATTGCAGACTGTTCACTTCTACAAATTTGCTGTTTATTTTAGAACCGCTCTAGGTCTACTACAATAAACGGAAGTATTTCTAGGCAATTTTCCTTTTCAACAGTCCTAAAGTTCAATAAAAATTGGAAAAGTCATTTCATGAGTTTACTGAAGCAAGTATATATACCTATATAGGTAAAGGTAAAGTGGAACATATAAAGATAAATATACAGGGAATGGATAGCATTGTACCCTCACGTTGGACGAAAAACCATATTTTATACCCGCATTATGTATATTTTGTGCATCACTTTTATGCATCTTCCTGAACACCATGATTACCGAT
>JAHZMV010005417.1:0-40841 GCA_027743765.1 Coecobrya sp. COE2
GACGGGGCTGGGGATCAGGGTTTCCATCTTAACTTTGGGATCTGCTACCGCATAGATGCGGCCAAACTGGTCCACGTGGGATTTGAAAACGGCCATGGCAGCGAAGCCACTCGCTGCCTGCCACTTGTAGAGTAGTGACGTCAGTAGCCGCGACTATGTCAAAGTAGTTGAGTGGAATGCCCTGACTCACAACTTGTCAGTGGACTTTCCTCAATGTTGAAAACGGTCAATTTTACGTTTTTCCCGTACTCTTCGAATTTTTTCTCGGCTTTGACGAAAAAGCTTTGATGAAAAAGCTTTGAAGAAAAAGCTTTGGGAAATGTCAGTGTAGTAAAATTCAAATCGATCTTGAGAAACTTTCTCGGAGCCACTACAGCCACTTCGTATTTCCGGAACCTACTTTTCTCTAAAAATTGCTTGACAACAATGGCCGTGCAGTTTATTACGTGGGACCTTCCAGGATGATATTGGTAATAGGCGTAAGCAGAAAACTGCTGCTTGTCTTTGTCCGAAGGAAAAAGTAATGCCAGGGCGGACTGGTCCCCTTTCAATACTTTGGTCGAACTTTGGGATAAATACTCGTAAAGTAAACCGACTTTAGCCACATTTGTTCCTTTCAGCCAGGTGCATAGTGGGACCATTTCCTACTTTATCCAGTCATGGATGGGGGCAATGCACGTACCTTCCACTTTTGACTTTGGGAATCAAGCGTGAGGATCTCAATACCATTGAGCATGGTTAATCGACCAATGAGCACAGGGACTTTGAGCTTGCTGTCCTCATAACGGTACTTGCATAAAAAGTCGGATTGAATGGCTGCGTCAATTATTATTGGATGAATTAAATACTAAATACTTTTTGATGTCAGTCGGAATGGAAATTACAACTTCTGTGACCACGGCACCACCTTCACCTACGAGATTTCCTGCTTCTTCAGCCAAAATCGTTTGATGGATCTAAAAGTATCCCCAAACTTTAACCCCGTATCGTCCACGGGCTTGGTAGCTTGGCGCATTGACGGAGACGACGAGTACACAGAAAAGAAGGAGAGAGAAGAGGCATAAAAACTGGTCTTCCTCACCTGTCCCACCTGTTAATTGGCTGCTGTGTATCTTACGCTACCGCTTCACTGCTCTCCTTTATAGCTATTCATTGGTGTAGTGTGAGAGGAAGGAGGTGTGAGCAGGGAGATGTGCTCGTGTGAGTGGGGATACCCTCTGAAAAGTATGATTCACCATCATCTTTAGAACTTTTAGACTAAAAGTTCTATTATTAAATGATCTTCCATCCAATCACATTATCTCACCGTCATCAAATCATATTCTTTCTTTCCATTCTATCATTTTTAGTATTGCATCATCAGTACAACAGGTTTCCATCTACGGAGTCGCTTTATCAAAGATTTTGAAAGGGAAAGAGTGGGTAATCTGAGGTGAAAGTTAAAAATTCCATACATCATATCAAAATCAGACGAAAGGAATAAATGAGTCAGGTCGGTATGAAGTTAACAAACGAACTCAATGAAAATAATGAATACTTATTGTAATTAAAAATGAAGCATGATGACCCGTCTGGCAACCAAAAGAGAGAGAAGATTGTTGGCTTTACACGATATAAATAATATATACATATACCATAATAAGATTGGCAATGGATGCAGCATCTCCTGTTGTACATATGGATACAAAGAAAAGGGGACAGAATTGCTTGCATTTTTTTGTATATATTTTTGCATCGACAACTCAACTATATTTTTATGAATGAAATGATAAATTGTTCATTAATTTCTTTTGGTCCGCATGCTATAAACATTTTCTTCTAAACTCAAGCATATTGCCCCAATACTCGTGCCACATAAAAATAGTTTTATGGAGTAGATTAGACACTACAACAGCTAGATATAAAAACATTTATAACTTACAACAAGCAACTAAATCGGAGTAAGTAATTTTAAGTCTTATCTCATTACAAACTACATTAATCCGATTGAAGAAAAAATCATCACTCAACTCTACCTTCTAATCCGTATCACCGTTTCACTTCACTCGCGAAACTTATAATTCTGCTACTATACTAAAGTGGCTGATAAACAAAGAAACGAGTAGCTTACTTTAATGTCACTGCAGGTGGATATAAACCCAATAGCAAGAACCTATTATCGTTAACTTTTCCTTTCATCCAGATAATTTTTCTCTCTTCTTATTTCGCATGTTTATGAATATAATTGCCTACATATTTACACCATCCCTTATTATCAGACGAGGGAGTATTAACAGTTATAGATTTTGTGCCGATTTGCTTCCAAGAACAGACACCAAAAATATTTTGAGGTGGCTGGATACACAAAGTCCATATTATTAGTTCCCGTACCAAGTTGGCTATACTGATCTTGGTACAAGGTGGTGTCAATCCAAACGTGCTGAAAAAAGATTCGTGATTCTTTCTTGAAAGATAGATGAAAATGATATCTATATACGCTTACTCCATGTACCTATTAAATTAATGGCTTTTGCAGTTAACCCTTTGAAACAAAAGGACTAAAAAAATAACAGAAATATAAACAAGCAAACCTTTTTGATGCATCGTGGATCGAAATCTTGCATTTTTAAGTTTTCTTGAAACTGATCTTGTTCGGTGAGCTAGTGGAAAAGAAACTGTTCTTCCGTTACTTACTAATCAAAGCATAAACACATTTAAGTGTGTAGTTATTTAAAATAATAACAAAATATAAGAAACTTCCATCTTTTCTGTTCAAGAATACAGTTAATTTTAACGTCAGGTAAGTTACCGTGTTTGGGGAAACGTGAGATTGTTAAAAATGAAAGTGTATTGATTTGATCAATTTGATTCCTATAATTACAAGTTATCTAAAATATGGGTGTAATAATTTGCTAAAAACTAACCCTAGTTTTTTCCTGTGATTATTAGTAAAAAAAAAGATTACATTGATAAAAAAACTACCGTATTTTTTGGATTGTAGTGGTCTTTTGTATCAGTAGTCTTAAAATTGCGTTATCGTCTTATCCAACCGTCTTGATGATTGGAGTGGTGGCAATTGCTGTTGCTGTACTAATCATGATTCAAATTTGTGCCAAGCCACACAGGCGCATAGTGGACCTGCCGTTGAATGTCTTTCAAAGATTTGTTGTTGAGAACGACATAATTAATTCTTTGGCTGAGCGGCCATTGTAAAGGTAAATTTGTTTGTTGACGCATTTTAACACAGCTTGAAATACTAATTAAGTGAATTGTGGATAAACTTAACTAGCACACGCTTACTATTGACAATCATTAGATACGCCGTTTTACAAGGAACTAAGAATGGAACTCGCCGTTACGCTGTCATTGTCATTTTTTGGAGATGGAATATAAAGTTAATTTAAAAAATATTATAATACCTACATCTCATTTCAAGAAAATCTAACTGTTTTTCATGTTTATAAAATAAATATTATAAAATAACCATTTTAGTTACAATATAATGTTTAATTGCACATTTTTAAACTGTAGTACTCATTAATCCTAGATTCAATTTAGTTTTACAAGATACAATAATTTTGCCATTGCTTAAGGGAAAGACTAATTACATTTACAAATTCTCACCTAACAACTGTGTGTAAATATACATCCTAAATATACAGAATATAGCATAATAGTAATAATAAGTACTACTTCCGCTCCCAAGTTGCCTCGGCAGGTGCCAAATCATCAACCTTCACATCTTCCTCCTCCTCCTCTTCTTCCGTGGAATGAAGATCAATTTCGGCGTCTTCCTCCGCCTTTCCTAAATAGAGAAATGAAAGATTCCATTACAATTAACTCCATGTTATAGAACAGGTAGTTTAACAAATATGACAGTTAACTAGATTTGGCTTTTAAACTAACAAAACTTACGATAAGCTTGTGCTCCTACTCCATCCACCCGTGGGTCTGGTATTATGCAGAATACAAACCGGAAGAAATGAGCGATTGCCCTGAAATACAAAAAAATAATTAAAATTATTAACTGACACACCCCAAATTATTACATTTAAATGAGCATAGACCATATTAACGTTCATCAAGCTAGTTAAAAAGTAATTATCTTACCGATACAGAAGATTGAAGATGAAGAGCCAACGGGTCCAGCCCTTCTCCTCCCCATCATTCCCTCCAGCCATCTGAAAAAAATAACAGGCCAAATAATTAGTTAATTAAACCTCAACGGTACTACAACATCATAATATTTAAACATCACAGCTGAGCGTTATTTCAGTTACCATTAAATACCTCAACTTCTAACAGAATAATTAACACAACAATTACAGCTGACTTGACAAAATCAAGATAAACTAATTATTTGTAAAATTATCATCACTAATTACCTTGTCACTTTCGAAAACTAGCGTCTTCCTCTTCCACGGGGGTTCCCTTTTCTGGGTATCTGCAAGACAAAAAGGTACACCTAAATAATATTTAATGACAAGGAATGGCAGCACAATTAAATTAAAAGAGGATCTATACTTAACTACCTTCCGCAAAACACAACAACGTTTTAAAAAGTTTAATGCGATCAAGTTGATTAACTAACTCACTTTTACTCAAAAAGTTTACTTTTCTGCGCTGGACAAAATAAACTTTTTCTGCTCTTCTCTCCTCACGAGATGCTGCGTGCGCTCGGTGATCTCAGCTTGCGGCATTCACCAACTTCACCTGCACAGCTTCAAAACAGCTCGTTTCTTTGTTTTGGCGTTGGTTACTCACTTGAAATTATGCTTTTTTTAAATCATGCATGCAATATGCTATAATTTAATGAACGCAGTCATTACCAAAACAGTTAAAGAAAATTAATGTTTTTTATTATCAGCCTTCTGAAAGTTAAATGTCTTAACAAGGAATAAGAATATTATTTAAAAAAAAGTAATATGGAATGAAAAGAGAAATGAGAAGGAATGCTTCTTTAGTTGGTTAAACGAATGGAACAGATGGGGTTAATGCGAATGGGATACTTTTATGGATTTAATTTGTAAAGTTGTAAGTGACGGAAATCCTACCGTTAATAATGCTGAGTTGATGTAAATGAGACATAATTGAGGAGAAAGCTTTAACACGATTGCCGGCATGTTTGTTTGGTAAAAGATTGTATTGTTTTTTATTTCAATTTTTTTCTCACTTCATATTTAACAGTAACAATTAAAATAATTACATAATAATATTTAATAGTGTTCCTCTAACAATTTATACATTTATGTAATTTCTAATTAACCAACGCTTCCTTTCACTCCACCCTCTCATTATGATGATACTTGGAGATGGGTGGAAAACTGTCAAATCAATTAAGACATTTTTTGTGAGACTTTTTTAATTATTGATTACATTAAGTAATGGTGGTAATAATAACAAATAATAAAGATTGATAATAATTGACAGTGGGTGATATGCAATAATAATAATAATAATAATAGTAATGATAACTAAATATATGACAAGATTAATATACATTATGTAATAAATGGAGTGAAAAATTTTCATTTTCTTGAGTTCACCTTGTCATCACTGGCGTAGTAGTAGATACTTTAAATCTAGTTTAAATCTATAAGATTAACAACACCTAGAACCCTTTTAAATAAACGTAATTAAATAATGTACACACACAGAAATAGTTAAATCTCTATTATTATTATATGTTTCCCTAGCATGTGGCTGCTTTAACTCCTAAAAATTAACCCATTTTTTTAATCCACACTAATTAAAGGAAACAAATTAAACAAAAAAAATCAACTTTTTATACACAAGTTATTTACAACAGACAGCAAGAAAACGTTAAACTCTGTTTTCCTGTTTACTGTCATTTTTAAATTGATTAAATCAAATATAATGAATAGTTTTAATCATACATACTTTATGTACATTATACTTTACATTACTTGTAACAATATTTAATTAACTAATATTTTATAAATTTAATATTTAAAAATTTTCAAAAAAAAATTACGACATTTTGGATCAGGAGGGAATAACAGGAAGGGATTTATTTTATTTATCTTTTTGATAATTTTAGGAAGAGTTTTAAGTTTTACCATAAATTAAAACTACTAAGGAGAGATTCTGATACTGCGGATGATATACCAGGATAAAAGATTTATTTAACAAAGATAGCATACATAAAACTGCTAATTAAATTATATAACATGTACATAAAATGATGATGACAATGCTGTGATTTGGATTGCCAATGCATTAGTTTACTAAGGCATTGAGCAGATTAACGAATAAAGAATTAGCTATACTAACAAAACTTACAGTTATAGCTTAATAGTATTTAGTAAATAATAATAATAATTGTAATTAAAGAGTAAAGTTCAGTATCATTTGGGACAAAGCGAAACTGGTAAAAATGTCACAAGATCCGCATTAGCTGGGCGTATGAAATGAAGACAGTGTTTGGGTGCCCTCTTGATGATACATGAACGTGTGATGGCAGTTGCAGAGCAGTAGTTGTTTTTTTGTGTGTGTAGATATAATAATAAAAATGGATAGTTAAAATAAGAGTAGTAATTAATAAATAAGGTAAATGAAGGACGTGAGCCAAGGGTTAAGGGGTATGATCATCACGAGTTGAAAAAGTAGAAGCTCCAGTAGACAGTGTTGAATAGGAGGAAGGAGAGCGGGAACACGATTCTGGAGAAGCGGTCAATGATGGTCACGTCTTTCTTGATGTTTGGCATGTGTTCCTCGAAGGCCTTGGCGTGTTTCCTTATGCTCTGCAGAACCCGTTGCTGTCTCTGCTTCCAGGTAAGTTTCGGTTTGACTGGAAAGCTGGGCGGGTAGAATCTCGCCTGTGGGGGGAGCATTGTTAAATGGTGCTGTGGGTGCTGAACACCTGAAAGGCCTGAAAAACTTGTACTTCTCATGAGTCGTGGAACTGGTAAATTTAGAGTGGAGCTGGAACTATCGGCAGGAACAGTGGTGGAGGTGCTGGCAGGCACCTCAATTGAGCTGAGTGCAGGAAGCGCACTGATTTTAAAAATGCCCTGGGCAAGCTCCCGGGACACTTTTTTGTCTTTTGAAAAGGAAGACAGGGCTGATCCCCTGGGTAATGTGGAAAAAGATGGTTCTCCTCCCCCTCCTGGAGTCATTGAGGAAGGGACGCTAGGACCTGGTGGGGGATGAGCTGGAGGGGGTGGAGGCTGCTGCGAGGGAGATGGCTGTCGAACAGGAAGCGCTAACGATGATGGACCCATTACTGCCCTGGATGTGGACGCTGCTGGTGGGGACAGGTCCTGCAGTTTTATTGGAGCTACCATCATCGGCGGAATACTCTTTTCTTTTTCAACCACCACCGCTGGCGTCACACTCGGCTCCGGACTCAGCTTACGCTTTTTGGACATCCGGAAAATGGACTTGGCCGAGTCTGCCAATCTCTGTTTTGTCGAGGATGGCGCCTCCACCGAATTGAGTTTCCCACCTGACTTTTTATCCTTGTCCTTTTTCTTTTTCACTTTGGGCACCCGCGGGCTTTAAAAAAAAATTAAAACAGAGAAGACAGTTATATATTTCCTTTTTAACACTTAATTATTATTTTTCATCCTTTTCAACTTACAGCTCTCAATTTCTACAGTACAGTTTTGACTGTCGAGTGGATAGTAGTGGAGGTCCATTTGACATGACAAGGTGGTCGTAAATCTCATTCCGTACGTGATACTTCCATCACCTGCCAACCGCACCATTTTATTCTTTTCTGTCACGTCATGCAGGAAGCTGTACAAAAAACAGAAAAAACGTGCCATTTATAACCATCTTCCATTTTCCCACTCTCAAATCTTTTTTAGCGTCGAAGATGGAAAGTTTAACGAGAAAGAAAGCAACAATTTTTTTCTCCGGGTCAAAAAATATATATATTATCCGGAAATGGTGTAAACGCTAATAAAATAGAACAGACACACACTTCACCCTGCTGGGTTGTGTGTATTTCTGATGACAGTTTTACGATATGAGCAGAAAGGATTTTTTTTAAATCTCTTTTTCTATTTCCCCATCCCATTATCCTGATCGTTAGCTTTCATCATTATCTATTGCCCTCTACGCCCCAAATAAATAATTTACCGTTTTTCATTCTCCTCAACCTACATAACCTGAGTAGTTATTACCCTCCTTAAAAAATATATCCATCAAGTTTGGAAACATATTTTTTTTGGTGGAGGAGCAGCCCGGAAATAGAAAGTTGGAACGAACCTGTTTTTGTCATTAGCGAAGAATGTGTCCGGAACCCAAATTTTCTCTGCAAAGTCGCCCGCCAGTGTGAGCTGATCATCTCGAGTGCTAAATGCCAGCCTCTCATCCTTCCAATACTGATTAAGGTACATTGTTATCGTGTAATCCTGAAAAAAATACGGGATAATAATAATAATAATAATCATAATAATAATAATAATAATAACTGCAAGGTTGACCATCCACGCGTTATTTAAAAACCTGTCTTACCATATTAACTTCAGAAATGGAGTCAAAACTTGCTATCGTCAGCTCCATTCCTATGTATAAGGGATCCCCTGAAAAAAATACCCCCAAAAAAATTATTAAATTTGTTACGGTTAAAAATTGTAACGGCCTTGTTTATTATTATTTTTACCTCCAAAATTAGGACGCAGTCGAATATCATAATTTTTCAAAATTTGTGAAACAGTTTGGGTAACATTGTCGTCAGGTCCGTCCATCGCATCCCACATGTCATCCACTGTCATACTAAAAATAATAATAATAATTAAAATAATAATAATAATAATAATAACATATACCCAACTCTAAAATTTTAACTGCACTACTTCATTTTCCTCTGAGAAGATATATTCTTGTATCAAATATCAACATAATCATAACCACAGCCTCCACACACCAAACCGATTTGTACTTTTTCTCCTTATTGCTAAATATTATTACCTCATTTATTATTACGTTTCAACAAGGTTGTTTGTCATAGCCGAAAGAGATGAGTGGAGAGAGAGAAACACGTGTAATTTTAAAGTAAGCTACATCATCCTTTATAAATAAAATCCATTTTATTAACTTGTTTCCCGTCATTTTCTTGTTGTCACATTTCAGTTACCAGGATATGAATCGACGACAAACGCAAACGAGGGACATATTTTTTTTCTTCTAATAATCTTGTCTTTTCATCAAGCACCTATGTAATCCCAACAAACTCATCAGTTTATTTTTTATTTTTCAAAGGAAACAAGATTATTAGTGTAATTTTTTAGTTTATTACCACTAACCAGACACATTCATCTCTCTAGACTTATTTATTCTCTGGGGCATTTCCAAATTGAATCTTTGGGCTGATATTGAAACTAAATATTATTATGCGAAAGGATGATTCACACACACCGTCTTTTAACGACTTTCAAACCGCCATTTTTACTCTACTATCCTAAAAAATTTATTTAGCCGAAAAGAAATTCATTTATTTTTATATGGTTTGACCGACAAACAAGCTTATTACAGAGAGAGTTACTTTGAACTTGTAAAAATAAACAGAGAAATTTTTAACGGTTTTCTTTCATCAGGAAAATCCGGAATATTTGCAAAAAATATAAAAATTTTTTTAGGTCTTTTGATTCTCTTGAGAGAGGGAGAGAAATGACGTTTACAAAGTGTGCTTGAGTACAAGATTCGCCCCCGCATATTATGTTCCTTTCTGTCGCTCTAAAAGCTTATCATGATAACCATTAAAATATTTTATTCAATTACAAACCTTTAAAATGTGTTACTCATTTTTTTTCTTTTTAAAATAATGCGTGTGTGTGCAGACGTGCGTTTCATATTATTTTCATGGAAAAAAATTGTGTAATGCCATTGCCCATAAACTAATTTCTTGTATGCCACCCTCCATCCATCCTCCTCTCCCCCACCTCCTGTTCATTATTAGAGGAGCAGATGTGAAAAAGAAAAAAAATCAGATTATTTTTCAACAAGTTTAGTTGAAAGATGGAAGAGAATAATAATAAAATAATAATATATTTGATGAGCCTGGTGACACCTTTTTTTCATCTGGTTTTTGGTGGTGGTGTTTAGGAGGACGACAAACGCGCAGGGTGCCATGTGCCAAAGCCAAAAGTCACACAGTTCCCGTTTTTTTCTCCAACGCACATGTTTTCTCATGAATATATTTTTTTCTGCGACAAAAAGACGAGAGAACACAAGGAGCAGATGGAGAAAAATAAAAGCGGAAGAAGAAAAAATAATAAGAGATCCTCCACAACAATCTGATAAGAGGATAATAAAGAAGATGATACAATTTTTTTGATCAGGATTTTTTTAAAATAAAAATGTATGGGCTAAAAAAAAATTTGTTTTACTAGCTTAGCAACAACATGTTTTTTCAGATTTTCTTCTTCTTCATCTGTTTCTCTTTTGAGAAACCCGTTTCACAAAGATAATCTTGCGAATCATCAAACTAATATATCATTAGACCAGAGAAGAGTCACTCGTCACCAAAAACCACCACATGAATTTCTATAACATGAGGAGAGTGTGAGAGGAGACGATGATCAAAAGTAATATCCCATTAATTTGTTTATACTCCTCATTTCCGTTGCTCTTGCTGCTTATCAGACTGGAAAAAATAATGGTTTTCCATTCATTCATTCCTTTTGAGCTTAACAAGAACCAAATGACGACAAACTTTTGCAAAACATTATAATTTTTAATTGCAACATTTAAAAAAATATTGCACATGGAAATTTAAAATGGAACCTAATCGTGTAAAATGTTTTCAGCTTGTATATTATTTTGAGCTTATACAAAAATTATTTTGACAAAAGGAAATTGGTTCACTGTCGTCAGCCCGAAAAGAGAGGGAGAGATTTTTTTTTATAACAAGCAACTTATTTAGTGGCAGCTGGCAAATTCGTAAAAAACCATCTTTCATGCCATCATGCAAAAAAAAAATCTTGACTCTCTCTCTCTCTCTCTCTCACTCACGACGTTGTTTGTTCCCCTCTTGTTTCAAAAGACGTGAGGAGAAAATTGTTTTTGCAATTGCAATAATAACATCCCATCTGCCCATTTCAATTCCTATTTGAAAATAATTTTCCCATTCCAATCTCTGCTTAAAAAGATTTTGCCACGTCATCACAGATTTTAAAATAAAACCGTATTTATTTTTATTTCGGATTGGATTTAATGAATGAAAAATGTTACGATGATGATGAAACAAAATGTAATTTCACATTCATAACCTTGTTTACTTTCCATTTCCCTTTTTAAATATGTACCTGTTTTTTAATCTACAAAAATCTGTTGTTGATTTGGAACGACAACGACAAAGTGACAACGTGCTTGTTACAAAAAGGAAGATGAAGATGAGAAATCCAAGATATTATTTGTGGCTGGTGACGAGGTGATGATCCATATGGCTTATTTCTTTAATTTCATGAGTCAGTGCACAACACCATGTCAAACCCTTACATGTCATCATGTTCATCTTCTCTTTTTATTTTCAAGAAAGGACTTTTCCCCCACTTTATTATTTTGCCAAGAAAAACAGCAGACAAGCAGATAATTTTATTTTCCTGTCACATTTTCTTCCCCGTCAAGAATTGCGACAAGGAAAACGACCGCTCTACCAAAAAATCTTTGCATCTTTTTGTTGTATATATTTTTTTAAATGGGATAAGAATGCTTTGCAAAAAAAATTTTTGCAAATGATTGCAGAAAAAAAATACAACAAAAAAATCAACTGGTGGTGGTAATCGCAAGCGTATTTTTTTTTATTCGAAAAGAGACCAAAAATTTGTTTCTTGTTATTTGCCTCACACAAACACACACACAAGCAATTAGTTTCTAGTGGCTTCTTTACTACCGAACAAGCCATAAAACTTGTCATAAAATCTTGTTTTCTCAAACTATTAAACTACGTGTTTATTTTTTCCTCACTTTTTCATCACCGCTGCCGCCATCAGGTCAAAAAAAGAGACGTTTAGAGTGGAGAGATCAGAGAAAGCGTTGGCGTTTTTTTTGCGACGAATGACATAAAAAAAGGGAATTTTTTTTTCGAAAAAAATGTCTTGTTCAAAAAATATTATTACTACTTATTATTATTATTATTACCATTAGAAACATGATAAACAGGTTGTAATACTTGGCGAAAAAAGTAAATAAAAAATTAGCAGGAATAAATTTAACGGAAATAGTCAGTTTATCTTAATAAAAGGTTTTATCTATTTTTTTGAGACTGATTGACTGACTTGAGAGGACCAGACAGGAAAAATTTATGACAATTATTATTAAATATTAGTATATTTTAAATGGGCATTTTTTTATCAGAGTAAAAAGTTCTCCTTGTTAAAATTCCTCGTTTGGACTATCAATCAAACGGAAAGAGAAGAGAAATTAAATCAATATAAAATGTTTAGCTATTTTGGTCCGGGTAATAAAAATGATGACAGGCAGGATGAGAAACTGCAGGGGACATAATTATTTAATGAAAAATGCAATAAATTTATTATCCTGAACAATTCTTCTTTGGTTGAGCCAAGCCACTTGAGAGAGGAGAGTCTTTGTTAAAATATTTTTTTTTCCTGGCTGCTGGTAGAAAGAAGGGAGATCGTTAAGTTAAGCTTGGCAGCAGCAGTGGAGTGGAGTGCGGAGGAAAGTGGTTGTTTGTTTGTTGCCGTTGAACAAAAACTGTTTATTATATTGGCAGCTTGGAAAAGTCTACAAGGAAAAATTATATAAAATCCCTTTAAAAATCCTCTGTTTGTTGTCCCCATTCAATTTGCATTTTTCGCTTTTGCTAAATCCTCCTTTTCCTCCAAAAAAAGATAAGCCAAAAAGCAACTCATTTTGCATTTGCGACAATTCCGTGGACGGACAAAAAAGAAAATTCACTTTCATTCTCTAATCGGCTATCATGTAAAAATACCATGTCATTGTTCAAAATAAAATGGTTTTTAAAACGGTCTAACCAAGTTGCGGGAAAGTAGCAATATTTTTCTTCCAAAATTATATATTTCATTCCCTTTCAAACAGACAGACGGACATACAAACTGGACGCACAAAGGAAAAAGAAAAAAATATAAAATACTTTTTAAAAAAAATTACTACTACAAAAGCATTAATTACTACACACCGAGAGATAAATAAACAAAGAGCCAAGAAGGGATTAAACCGGATGCCAAGAGAGAGAGAGAGAGAGAATGGGAAACGAAAAACAAGTTCATCTTTTTTCCTTTGCAAAAATATGCAAAGACACAACAACACAAAGCTATACAGAAAGAATCAAAAAAAATATTTATATATATTTTATCATGAAAGCTGTTGTAATACTAAAACGATTATATATTTTTTACATGAATGAACAACAACAAGCCTATCTCTTTCTACATCTCCACCAAAAAGTCTACTGATCGTTATCATTGGCAAGTTTGAAAATATATAATATGTATATATATTAAGTATATAAATAAAGTAAGAAGAAGAAAAGAATGTGTTTTTGTGTGCTTCACTCAAACACACTCTCAGGATCATCATCATGATCATTAGTAGACTCAACGCTCTTTTTCTCTTTACATTTTGTATACGACGAAACGAACCGACGCCTATTTCCGTTATATATATAATTTTTTTTTTTTGCAAAAAAAAAGACGGATTTTCAGTTCCATTATTCTTCAATGACATTTTCGAACGAGAGATGAAGACAATAGCTTTGTGTAGACAATGGGAGGAGGAGGAGGAAAAAAAATATATAAAGCAGAGGAGGCGATGATGCAATGCAACCAAAAAGAAGAAAACGACTTGACTGACTATTTATGTATCATCATCACACTTTTTTTTTTCTGGTAAAAAAAAAATCTTTTCTCGATTTTTTTTTACGAGAGGACCACCACCACCGCCGCCAATACTAAAAAAAAAGTGAGTGTATCTATTGTATCGGAATGGATGGATGTATAGAAAAGAGAGACAGACAGATTACGTGAAAGAATATGTGTACTCACATACATACGCACTGATTATATAAAAATATATATAAATAAAGAGACGAGAATGGTTTTGTGTATGGCAGACGGTATAAAAATTTGAGCGTTTTAAAAAAGGGTGAGCAGAGCTCTTTAGCGTGTATAAAAAGATGCAATTTATTTTTCTATGGGAAATGGCAATGAGGCCAGAAGAAAGAAAGATGGGAAAAGTGGTACAAGTACACTTGCCGTTGTTGTTTGTGTGATTCACATTAACGGATTTTATATTCCACTGTCTGTCTTTCTATCTATCTATCTATCTCTGTGAATCATGAACAAGAAATGGTCACCAAGACAACCTTGCTTGAATGCATATAAAGCGGAGTTGATGTGTTTTTAGGAGCCACCGCCGTGGATCGTCATCAAGTCACCATGGATATATGTGTGTCATGGCTATTGTATATGTTAAGTATGCAGGTTGGAATCTATTGTAGTTTTTGAAAATAATTATTTAATAATTAATTATTATTATTTTTTAAATATAATTTTTTTTTACCTGGCAGCTGTGAGTAACAAAAAGATGTTCCACAGAGTGCATAGGAAAATCCACATTTTACACGACGATAGGCAGATCGCGCGAGGACGACGACGACGAATCCGCGCTCTCTCTCTCTCTCTGGCTTATCACAATATTTTATCAGGGCGTTGTTGGGGTAGCAATAGTGGTCGCCGGGGGATCCTCGCCACCATCGTCATGATAATCCTTACCATTTTTGAGGCATGTGTACCCCAACTCTAACCTATGTTCTTAATTGAGATACAACTCTCTCTCTCTCTCTAGCCAATGTTTTAATTGGAATTGAATTATGATTGAGAATAATTATCAAAAGTTTCATGGTAATTATTATCTACGATTAAGTTACTAATTTTTGTCCAGTGGTGGCAGCAGCAGCAGCAGTAATTCACCATAATTGTCACCATGCTTATCACTGTGTTGGCCCCAACATTCATTTTATTTTATTGGGAACAATTTTATTATGACAGTGAAAGCTGAGATACTTTTTCCACATGAAACATTTTTTTTTAAACCCGTTAATTTTCACTTAATTATTTTATTTCGTCAAAATTGTTGTCGTAGAAAATTGCATGGAATGCAGAAGAGAACACGCGAGCTTGCGTGTGTAGGTAAGCGGTTATAACAGCTCTTTCGTTTTTTTCTTCTGCGTTTTCTATTCTGATTATTATTCTCCATGCGGGACCACACAAAAAACCGTCACTTGTCCACCTCCACAATAGTGAGCACCAACAACATCACCTCCTCCTTCCCTCACAATAACCGTCCTTGCACAACTCACCGCAGCACGGAACACCGACCGGTTCTGCTGCTGGACAATGGGAATAATAATAGAAGCTAAACTGAAATTTGTCATTTTACAATTAAATCCCACACTTAAATCATTTCTTTGTTAACTGCGCCTATTAATTATCGATTATTATTATTTTTGTTTGTTGTGATGGCCCGGTTTTTTGAAGGACTATTGAATTCCTACAAAAATAGTTTATATGAAATTGCAAACTATTGCAGCACCCGCGGAAGTTGACGCTCCTGCTACTACTGAACCCCGCCATAATATTATTCTGTTAGAAGAAGGATTTACCCTTGAAGCCGATTGAACAAAAAAATATATATATATAACGACATGTTGAACGGTCACCACATCAAATAACACTCCTGCATTTTTTTTTGCATGGCGCATTGCAGTGATTAACGATACAGGAGGCAAACTGTCCAGTTAGTCGTGTAAAGCCTACTGACTATTTTCCCTTTCAAACAATGTGACCGTTACAGTCCTGATTTTTTGGCGTTTAAACTTATAATAATCCTGCCAGCATCACAACACACCACGTCGTCGTCCTGGTTGTCTTCCTTTTGGACAACCCAGTTAAATGGAGACAGAAACAAGGTGAAGAAAACATTGGAACACTCCATAGTAATAATAATAATAATGATAATAAATAATTTATATTCAAATTTCACTTCTCCACCACACCACTGCTCTACTACATCCTCTCTCACTTGTTAATATTTTTTCCCTACCTATTTCACCATAAATATTATTCCCCGTTCCCACTCTACAACTCTGCCTTTGCCCAGAGAGATCCAACTCGTTGTCGTGTCGGATTCACTTTTTTTTTCAAAAAGTTTCACAAAACGCAAACAGGAAACTACTATGTACTTACTATATACACTACTGCATTTAGTAAATACTAGTGTCGGTCTGAAACACTGTACACACCGTGTTCCTCTTCTTGCAACTTGTGTAAAAAAGAATTTTTTTCCCATTATCATCACACACCAACATTCTCAAACTTTTAGCAGCATCCATAAACCCAAGCTATATGGCAGAGTCGTCGTCATCTTCGTCTAATTTTTTTTTCCTCGTGGTTGGCTCCCGTTGGCATCCTCACACATTCAAATTGCAAATAGCAGGAGCAACTGGCAGAATAAAAAAAAATTATATAAAAAGATGCTCTGTGTGTGTTGAGTCAATAAGCAAGTGTGAGTATAAAATAAATTTCCAACAGGAACAAGATAAGAAGCAGGAAAAAAAAAATTTTGTATATAAGGAAGGATGATAAGGTAAGAGAAAATGTTGTGCAAAAAAAAAAAGATGAGGAGAGACGATACTCAGATAAGTGTTTAGAAGATGAGCAAAAGCAACAGGGTGCTCTCTGTGTGCCGTATAGGTTTATTTTCTCGGATGGGATATATGAAAAAATTTCTTGAAAGTTTCTTTTAAGAAAATGTGTATGCAAACCCGGCCTCCTGCTTTTTTCACGGAGAGGATATTATCATCTTTGGTGAAGAGAGAGAGAGGATGACGGTGAGGTGATATAGTTGAAAGATGTTCTGAGGATGATGATGAGAGGAGATGAGAGAAATCTTTTGGGGTATTTATTTCATAACGTGGAGTTGAATCAAAGATGTGGGGAATTGTAATGTAATATTGTAAGATAATCAAGTGTCTGTCTATCTATCTATCGTCAGGAGGAAAAAGAAGAAGAGAAAAAAAATGCAATTCTTTCATTCAAAAAACATAACAATTTTTAAAGAGGAGAGATACTGGTATAAACCGTTGGAATCTAACGGTTTGGACAGAGAGAGAAGTAGGTCTGTGTCTGCTAATAGTGAGTATGGTGGAGTGTCTGTGAAAAAAAGGAAGGAAGGAAAGGTTTAATGAGAGGAACGAGCTAATGATCATAATAGCTTCTATATATATTTAAAATGGTGTACATATTAATCTGCTTTGTAATTAGGTATTATAATGGATTCTATTTTCAAGAAGAAGGTGGTATGGTTGATATACATAATTTATTTCGTTGTTTTGGAATATTCCTCTTTTTAATTTACAATAATGATCCGTCTATATCCTCTCTCACATTACCCCAAAAATTATCTCCAAGTTAACCAGTTAAAGACGGACGGACAGACAAAACAACTGAAACATAAAAAAAAATACATTTTTATTTCTTTATAATTCGGGGAAATTTTGTTGCGAGAAGTGAGAGAGGAAAAAGATGCAAGTGAACCACACCGCAATAAGCAACTTTCCCCCAACATGAAAAACTCCTCTAGTACGAATCACCCACGACGAACAACAACCACAACAACAAACAGCACTACAAACACATTCTCTCTAATCTCTCTCTAAACTACACTCTAAAAACAGCATCTTCTCCTTATCTACAAAAATTTTTGCATGCTACCCGATACTTTCCTTGGATGCAACATCTCTCTCTAATTTTTTTATCTCTCTATTTTCTTACCCACAACATACACCAAAGACTTTGTCTTTGTACATATTTTTTCCTTCCGAAATGGTAACATGACATGAAAAGCACTGCTGATAAGCATCAAGTATCATCATCTCCGCAGTCTCTCGCCCAAAAAGACTGAAAGTGATCCACTGAACAACTCGTCTCATTTTCCCAAACCTTTTTATTTCCCCTCTTGCATAACAAGCCAGCGTCTTGTCTGTGTGTATCTTATATTACGCAAGTAAAAATAATATGTAAAGATCTCAATCTCAGTTTTCAACGTTGTCATGCAACAGCACTAAAAACAGCAAGATAACCTATATGACTTAAAAACTGAGAGAGAGAGAGAGAGAGAGCATTTTATGCAAAATAATCTGGCAAAGGAATCTTCACCCAACTAAAAAATATCGTCTCTAAACCGACTTCAGCTTCCTCTCTCATGTAATTGCATGTTGTATGTATGTGTGTACATAAAAATCACTGGCAATTTTCCCTGCTTATCCAATCTACAAGAAAGCGAGTATCATCCTTTTCCAACAAAACCACACACGCACTGATTACCATCTCTCTCAGCTTGTGACGATAAGTAGTACATGTGGTTGTGTGGTAGAAGATGCTGTATTATCCGACATAGATTTTTTTTTTTCTTGAAATGCAAATAAAAAAAGAGAAACAAAGTTTTTCACTAGAGAGGGATATCTTTTTCTTGAGAAAGTGAAGAGGAAGACGGGATAAGAAAGAAGCACATGTTTTACAAAGAGAGGAAGATAGCAGGAGAGAGAGAGGATGACGATGATCATTATGATCTCCTCTAAAAACCGTCGTGTGTTTCGTCAACATGATGATGATAAACAGTTGTGTATTTGCCAGTGACTCTGTATAGTTTCCTTTTTCTGCTCAGTACTTTTTTTTCCGCCAGTTTACTCACTGACTTGACTTTGCTCATTTTCTTCAACTTTTCCTTTATTTCTCTCGGTTCTCTAGAGAGGAACAACGGCGCGCGTTAAATGGCGGCGTTGTTGTGTATATACCGAGTAGAGAGAGAGAAATAAATTGTAATAATTATTATTTAAATATATAATTAAAGGAGTGAGGTTTTTAGTATTTATTATACATTAGTTACTATTTCCATGACGTTCACGTGAAACAATTATGGAAGGTGGTGGTTGTGACGAAGGTGGTTCTTCTGAGGATTGTGGCAGTGACCCTTGTTGTTGTTTTAAAAAGTTATCTTTGTTCTCCTTTTCCATCAACGCCGCTGCTGCCGCTAGCAGCAGTTCATCTAATGACAAGCTGAAGCATAATGATCATCGTCAAAGTCATCTTTGTGTTCAAATAGCTAATAGAAGTGATCATGATCAATATTACCGGCTACATTTTTACCCGTCAGTATAGTAAAAAAGACGGACAGTTGAACTGTTCTCTATCAACTTACTCAAGAATAATTCCAGAAACAAGGTTGATAACTTGTCAAGATTTTTTTCATAACTGATCTCATAATTTACAGCAACACGTGTGGTGACTCTGGTTGTTTTTAAAAGTGAGTTGTGGGGTTTTTTAGACGAAGAAACCGATTTTAAAGGTAATTGACCCACTTATTATTATTATTATTTATCTCTCTATTAGAAATATACAGTCATGTTTATTGCCATTATTACTCTTATTATTAGTATCATTAGTCAACCAAATTAGTATACAAATTTTTGGCTCATCTATCATATCAAAGTAGATACTACAAAATGGAATGGAATAATAAAATGATAATTTGTTTTTGTTCTGCGGTGGCGTTGTATGTCCACCTCCTCAAAAAAATCTCCACCTACATTCCCTCCCGTTTTTTAAGCTTAACAAAAAAATGATCATCCTCCCTATAGTTTTTTTTGGTAGGATATCCATTTATTTCCTTCTTATTAAAATACTTCCTCAACAGCACCGTCGCCACATGAAAAAAACACGCTCACTTTTCATCTCTTTCTTTTTGGTCGTTAGTCGTATGGGGAAGTAAAAATAAACAAAGTTTTATGCATCTTCCTTTTTTTTATGAAACTCACAACATTTACTTAACATTAATGCATACCTTAGCACACCGATTTTTTTTTCACATGACAACATTTATACATGTGTGTATGTTGTATACACACATGTATGAAAATTTATGTTAGCGTTTTGTACTGAAGTTGGTTTTGCCATTTAAAAAAAATGGGATTGCATTTCATAAAAAAATATGACAGCTTGCTTTTTTGTTGGTGATATCAAGCTGGAAATTGAATGTATGTATATTTTTGGTTGCTGCTATAGTTAGCGAGAATACGGTTGGTAAAAAAAAATCTTTCATCAAAATCTCATCAAGATGATCATTGAGCCCGTATGTCTGCGTCAACAAAAATATCTTCTCTCTTTCTTTCTTCCAAGCAGACTTTTGATTTTTTGAAAGACATGCACCTGTTCAATTACTAAATTTTCTTACATCATTTTAACCGTCACCCATAATTTTATTTTGTCTACACATCCCCACTTTTACTTAGATTCCCTAGAAAAATTTTGAAAGGAAGTTTCAAGCACGCATTCGGGCCGAAAACGCAGCTGTCTTTCATAAAATACATGAGAGAGTAGTAACCGCCACAAAAAAACCACTGTGCGTTTTATTTTCACCTAGAACGCCATCATGTCATCATCATCCACACATCTTCTCACCCGACATTTTTTTTTTCGCCAAATAAAAAAAATATCTTTCTTTTTACGACTTTAGCCCGGGTTACTCCTTTCCTCTCAATGAAAAAAAAAATTTCGAACCAAGAAATACAGGAGTACACACACACACACAAACCTCCTTTCTTTTTTATTTTGTCTACTGTCTACTTGAACGTAGCACTACTAATTTTATGATTATTTGCACTCATCCGTCGCTTTATTACGGGCCCGTGTTACTTGGTTTTGTGTGAGCCACGCTATATAATAATGACGATGATGGCATTGTCATCCTTTTCTTCTTCACCCAAAACCCCAAAACGGATCATCGTCATCATCATCAAGATCGTCATTAAATGACTTGAGAGAAGAGACATAGTTGTAATGAAGCCAGAGAGAGTAAAGCTCATCTCTCTCTCTCTCTAGACACAAAATTCTCTATCCCCACTTGCCATTTTCTCTCATCTCACATCATCAAAAAAATATATATATTATTATTATCCTTCCTTCCTTTCTTTTCTCTCAGCTCATCATCTTGATTATCTCCTCCGCATTAGAAATAATTTTTTTTTTGAATTTTATCTCCTCCGTCGTCCTACAGACGACAAACCACGACACCATTTTCTCTCTCTCCACGCAAAAAAATCATTATCATTTTTAAAAGATAAGAGCAACGAAAGATTGTTGGCCGGCTGCACTATATCCCATTACTTTGTTGGATCACTATCCTCCTTTCCCCCTGTCGCTAGAGAGAGAAGTGTTTTGTTTTCTTGGTGGTTTTTTTTTTAAAGATGGATTGTCAGTGTGAGTGACACCCTGTCACAGTGGTTTTGTGTGCCACCAACCACCACCGCCGCGGATTTTTTTTACCCACCCCATTTTTTTACATGAACCCCACTCATATAATTTCCGTTTTTGTTGTCGGTGTCGTCAACCAACCGTGTTGTGTGTAGTAATAATAATAGCAGCGTGAACAATGTAGGACGACGAGACTATTAAAATTAAGCTTGTGTGTATATTTTTTTTAGTTTAAGCTTAAGTCATTTAGAAAAGAAACGCCATAATGATCTAAGAGGCAAGCATGGATGAGAATAGGGTATTAATGGGATGGGATATTTTTTGCGCATTTTTTTCAAACACAGAGACAGTTTAGTTTTTTAAAGATAAGGTGCAGATATTTTAACACGATAAGGTATGAAAGAGATAGGTAGAAAGTGAATGGATTGGAAGGGGAAAAAATAAATAAATATTTTTGAGTTGGCGACTGTAGAGAAAGTAAATAGAAAAAAAGTAGTAGTAGAGATTCTTCGTTAATGGTAGTAATAATTATAGGTAATTATACAGTAGAAATTTATAGTGGGCTATTATATATTTTTTTAACCGAGATAAAAATGAGTACAAACAGATTCTTGTAAAAAGATAAGCCAAGTATGAGAGAGATAAAGAGATATAAAATGGTGATGTAATCTGTAAGGAATTATTTTTTTGGGGGCAAAGTGAGATTCATCTGATAAGAGAGAGAAAAAATGATTATAGAGATTTTCTTGATTAATTTAAGTATTATATTTTTTTCTTAAAGGAAAAAAAAATTTAACAACCGCAAAAAGTTACCAAATAAATAATGGGAGAGGACAACTGCTGTGGTGGAAACTGGAGAAGAATGGGCTGGACAAACTGGTGGGCTTTTCATGTGGAATCTGTCTTTTTCCTTTGCATCCTCTCCATGATCGTTTTGGTCCATCCACAGCAATTGCGTTACAACAAGGAGCTTTCCAAACATGTAACTAATTTACTCGACGGACTTCTCAAAGAGGACCGATACGACAAAAGGATCCGACCCAATTTTGGGGGTAACATGAGAAAATAAATAACTTTTAACTAAATCCATCAGCACGCAATTTTTAACTAAATGTTTACACAATTATATTCTAAATGATAGGTCCCCCAGTTAAAATCGAGGTGAACATGTACATTAAAAGTTTAGGACCAGTTTCCGAGACAGATGAGGTAACAAAAAAATTTACTCGCAGATGTAACGTGAACAAATTTTTTAATAACACCTATAATAAAAAAAAGCTACATAGTTTATTTTTATGACAGTGACTCTTCCTCTCTCTCTCATCAGCTTTAATCTTTATTTTTCTGGTTTAATCAATCACGCCCGTTTTCCTTTTCATTTCATGCATTCCTTCACGCCTCATCATCATCACCCAACAGCCTTCTTTAATTTGTCCCGCAGAGCACATCCTCTCATGATTCTCCCTCTCCTCTTGTTCTTGTCATTTTGTAGTCATGTTTACACAGAGTCAAGGGATTTGCTCTTTTTTATTTTATTTTAACAACTTATCCTTTCACCCTTTTTTTTTATTCGTAGGTGTACTCAATGGACTGTTACTTTCGCCAAATGTGGGTTGACAACCGACTCAAATTTAATGCCAGTGCTACCGGCCTTTCCGAGTTTTCTATGAATTGGCTTTTCCTGGACAAAGTTTGGAAACCGGATACTTATTTTGTCAACGGGAAAAAGTCATACCTTCACAGTATCACCGTGCCTAATAAATTTCTTCGTTTGAGACAAGACGGTCTCCTCACCTATTCCATGAGGTTTTTAATGAAATTTCATTTTTTTTAATTTAAATTTTTAAAAAAATTTAATTAAAGTAAATATTTAAACAAGCATTTTTTCAATTTAAAATAGGTTGACAATCAAAGCCAGCTGTCCTATGCATCTTCGCAAGTTTCCGTTGGACTCGCAAGCATGTCCGTTAGAAATTGGAAGCTGTACGGAAAACATTTAAAAGCTTTTTTGTTATTTTGACAATAGGATTGAGATTAATGGAAAGGCTGTAAAAATGACACATTTCTGTTATATACTTTTTAAAACAGACGGCTACAGTAATAACGACGTTTTATACGCTTGGGCGAAATCAAGTAAAAATCCGGTGGGGAAAGAAGAAGGTGTCAACTTGGCGCAGTATGACTTGACCGAAATTAAAACCAGTGAGGTGATACGTCTCTCCAGTAGACGAGGTAGTTATAATATAAAAATTATGTAACAGCCGAAAAAAAAAACAACTTTTTTACTACCACTTAAAAATTTCTTCCCTTGAGACATTATATCCCTCTCTGCTCACTTGGCAAAGTTTGTTATCATCATAAAAGATAATATAATTGTCTTGTTTGTTTTTTTATCCCTCTGCGCGTATGCGCCTACGTACAAATCCCGAAAAAAAATATAAATATAATAATAATTAATCTCCTTTTTCATTATTCCTGACTGATGCTCTTTCTATTTCTTGGCTGCTTCTCCAATAAACACGGAAATTTCTAAGGCAATTAGCATCCTCAGAGAAAGATCGTCAACATTTTATTGTTGGTTTGGCTCTGTAGCAAGAAAAAAAAATATATATAACGACATGATGTGCCGTTGTCCTGTCATGCATTTTTTTAAAAAAAATTTCTTGTGTGTGTTTTGGGAATGGGAAATGCGTCTCCTCCTCTGAATTTTCAAGATGCTCCACTGACATGAAAATGTTGTTTCATTTCCTGCCACGTTGACAAAATGAGATAAAACATGGGTTAACATATCAAATTTTACAGATGAGGAGGGATGCAAGGGAATAAAAGGAGGAGGAGGAGGTGACGAGGATGATGGGAGTGTGTGGAGTGGAGGGTGTTTCTAGGGATGAAAATTTCTGTGAATGGAGAGGGACATGGCGACAGGAAAAAGGATAAGATGAGAGATTAGAGCATCTGTAGAGAGAGAAGCAGAGTGTGATTTAATGGTTTAAAAATAATAATAGGAGAGGAAAGATTATTTTATGTTTTTTTTTTCGGGTAAAAAGGAAAATGTGGTCGTTGTGTCTCAAGAAATTAAAAGGAATGAGTCATCCGTCCGTCTCGTCCGTCAGGCCGCTTTCTTTTAATTTATGAGCCAGTAATTGGGGAATGGAATGTTAGAGAGAGAGAGAGAGAAAATAGAAAGATATTATTTTTTTGCCGTTGTTCTTTATATATATTTTTATAGATGACTTGTTGTAAAGAATCAAGTCTGTTGTTATTCTACTATATATCGAGATAGGCATTTGATTTATTCTTGTCGTTTTACTAAACTATTGTACATTTTCCTCTTGTCAGTTCATTTAATTATTTAATTTTCAGATAACTTTTCCGTTGTCGCTGTTCACTTCCACTTGAAGCGACACACGGGCTATTTCATGCTTCAGGTGTATGTGCCATGTACGCTGATTGTGAGTTGTTCCTGGGTTAGCTTCTGGATTGATCCGCAAGCTGTACCCGCCAGAGTTTCCCTTGGTAAGCCAAATAATTTCTCTCTCTTATCTTCAGATAAGAAAGTCGACTAATAATGTCTGTCTCTATTTGCTTTCAGGTGTGACAACTGTACTCTCCATGACAACGCTCGGGTTCGGTGGCCGATCTCAAATGCCACGCACGTCCTACGCCACCGCTTTAGACTGGTTTGTTATCATTTGCTTTTCCTTCGTGTTCGCTTCCATGGTCGAGTACGCCGCCATCAATTTCCTGGATAAGATGACCAAAGACGTGGCAGCCAAAGCGACAAAGAAAAAACCGCCCCAGGAACTAGTCGACGGGGAAGAGGAACACGAGCAGAGGCAAGAGGCGAGGGAGTTTATTCTCGTGAAAATGGGAAGGGACGTGGGATGGTGGTTTTATAGACAGTTTAAGGATCCCTGGCAACTTCCCAAGAAACCTGGGAGTAAATTTAGTCAAGTGGATATCTACTCCAGGAAAATATTCCCGTTGAGCTTTGCCATTATCAATACCATTTACTGGACAAGCTTCATGTACTATTTTGATGATGAGCCACCGGAAAGGGAAGATTTGCTCATGAGATCGAGAACGTAGAGAAGGGTTAATTCTTTAGTTTGTTTCAGTTAACTAAAAATAATAATTATTGTGTAATTTTTAGGAATGTATGTAAGTATGTATATAATTATATTTAAAAATAATTATTATTACTGTTTGATAATTTTAATTTGAGTAATTTAATTATTATGATTTGTCATTTTTTGTTCAATTCTTCCTTCTTTCGTTTGTCTGGAATAATAAAGGGTGCAATTAGTTATGATAATTTTAAAGAATGGTTTCTTAAAAAAATTTGTTGTGGACATTTAAAAATTCCTTTATTTTTCACCCTTCTTGTCACCGATAAAATGGAAATAATAATAATAATAATAGTTAATAATTAATTAATAGTAATAATACGATACACACGCCAGACCAATTAACATTATTATTTTTTACGTAAATGATGGGATTTAAATAATTAAATAAGTGTAATTAATTAATGGTAGTAGTGTAGTTTAAATAAATTATTACGGTGATGATGATTAAGATAACAATGTAGAAACAATGAGACGCTTAACAGACAAACAAAAACTAAAAGACTACTACTACTACTACGATTATAATTATTATAAATATTTTAAAATTAAACCCAATAATAATTTTAAATGGATACCTGATAATAAATAATAATTATATTAAAAATGGCATAAATTTTTGAGATTCATTAATAACAGTAACCATATAAACAGTTTAAATAAGTTAATTGTGCAGTAATTTTTTTACGATTAAGACCGGGTAAAAATTTAAATTTAAAACAGTTTGAAAATAAAAATAGATAACAGTAAATTAACAATGAATCATTAAATTAATCAACATTAAATAATTGTAATAATAATAATAATAATAGTTTACGCCATTCATACAAAAATTATGCGAACAACGCGCACACACACCCAGCTACTAAAAATTTGCAAATTAAGAGTCGAAAAAGGATAATTAATTAATGATAGCCTAAAATTTAATTGTGATACAATAGTAATTAAATTATGACTTTAAAAAAAAATTGGTCAGATGAGTAAAGTGTGGTTAATGCCAAGCGCCGCCGCCACCCCTGTTATTGGAATCCCACGAGTCAAAATGTCGAAAGTATTTTCTGTAATCGCTCGAGTTTCGGTTTGCAGCTTCCTCCGCCGTGAAATTCGGATTGTTGGAGTAGTTTGGATGCTGTTGGTAATTTTGGTGGTGATTAGTGTTACTGTAATGATTGCCGTAGTAGTCCCGTTGAAGGTGGCTGTTGCTATGGTGATTATTATTATTATTGTTAATGTTTCCCACAACGAGAGTGGGCGCTGGTCTGGGAACGACATAGTTTGTGGTGGGGGTTGAAGCTGTTGTTGTTGTAGTGGTGGTTGTGGTGGAAGGGGAGGAAGGTGACGTGATAACCAGGGAAGGTGCTGGTCTTTGGTAGTAAGGTCTCTCTTCGCCCCCACCAGTACGTCTGGATGATGAGGAGGAAGGTGCTGGAGCTCTGGATTTTGTTTGGGGCAACTCGGAAGGCACGATGAACTCTTCGTCGTAAATCTGCTTATCTTGTGGGGTAGTACCGCTCCCACCGCCAGGCGCTACTGCAGCAGGGCTGATAAATGGCAAGTCGAAATTTCTTGAGGACGAGGAAATGGCCACGGCGTAGCTGGAAGCACGAGAGGTGGTTCCTTGCTGTCCACTGGTGACAGAACTGGTGCTGTGTACAAGGCGATTGTTGTTCCTGCCGTTGCTTATAGCTTGGCTGAAGGCACCTGCACTTTGTGGGTGGTCATGACTGGAGAAGGAAACGCTGGAAATTTGGGAAGTGGCGGAGTTCTCTGCAGAGCCTTGGGTTACCGTATTAATCGTGTTGACATTTCCAGGACCACTGTCCGCGGCGACATCAACGGTCATTTCAGAACATCCACGGGGAACCACTCGCTGCAAAAATCAAAAGAAAAATAGTTATTTCCATCAAAATATTTTCTAGTTAAAATTGTCATTTATTATGATGGCGTACACTGAGGAAAACAATGCGACGTCCTTTTTTGCCCACGTGACAAACAACATTCCGCAAGCTGGCATGCACTGGAGTGGTGAAGGTGGTACTGATCACTGGAGTGGACTGGGTACCACTTGGACCAACGTTTGTATCCGTGTTCACTGGCTTCCTCCCATTTGTCGGAGCAGCTATATGAGAAAATTCAAATTAATTTGATTGCCATATTTAGTTAACCACTATAATTAAATGTAATTCTTGAACTACATACGTGGAAGCACTGTGACGGTAAAGGAGCACTTGGCTTTGTTGTCCGAGCTGTCCTTGGCCTCATAATTGACAAAGTGTTCACCCAACGGCAAAACCACTCCGGGCTCATGACTCTTCTTAACCGTCACTATCCGCACGTTGTCTACAAATTGGGGTTCAATCCAGGGAACGCTCCTGGAGCTCTGTCCTTGTGACAGTCGGATGGTGAATGATTCCGGACACTCTCTAACCCGAGGAGCCTCACTGTCAACCACTTCCAAATAGAAGCTACACTCTGCCGTGCTGTTTGAAGGGGCCGATGTCCTCGCTCGGAACGTGATTCTTGTTCTTCCCGGTCCAATTTCTGTTTCCAGTCCTTTCGCCCAAGCCGGCTCGGAAGTGACTTGACGCCACCAGTCAACGTTGGTTTGTGGCTGGGGAATAATCACGTAGGCTTGATTTTGATTAGGACCCAGATCCACCTTCATGTCATCCGGACATTTTATCCAGGGCTGCTTAAAGCCTTTTTCAAAAATTTTGACAATTAATTTGACAATGTCAGGCAAACAATAATCTACAAAATTATCTCATTAATTATGATTGCACTTACGATAGGTCAGGTGGATATAGCTATTTCTTGAGGTGGTGGTTGTTGGAACAGTTGAGGTGATGGTTGTCAAGGTGGTAGACACTGGATAAGACGGGCTTGCAGGGGAGGAAGACGGAGTGTAATAGTAATTATTATAGCCATAGTAAGGTCTTCGATTTGGAGTGGAGGGTGCAACAGCTCCAGAACTAGCGCCTGGCCAACTAGCAGGTGGAGGTGGTGTAATTAACAGTGGTGGTGCAGTTCTCACTGTACTTGTGGGGATGCTTGGAGGTGGAGGCTGAGTTGTGGTTGTAGTGGTCGTTGTTGTAGTTGGTATTGGAGTAGTTTGACTGGTGGTGGAACTCGGTCTCGGTGTCGTGTTTGCTGGAGGGGGTGGCTGATAGTTAAAAGTGGGTCGGAATGTGGGCGTAGGAAAACGGCTTCCTCCTGTCGCTGGCGGTACAAAACTGGGTCGGAATTGATTTCCAGAAGAGCTAATCGCACCACTAGAAGAAAGTCCAGTGCCGATGATTTCATTATTGTTGTTATTCAAATTGTTGCTTGGGGCCAACCGTGGGATTTCATTGGACGGACTGACAGTTTCCGTTATGTTCAAAGCGGCTTCTCCCGTTGCAGTTCTAGGAATGGGTGTACAATAGCCATCCCTTGGACCTATCCAAGTGCCCACGGTGGAGTTACACTGGAGAGTGTACTGACCCTTCAGCTCGAAACCTGGTCGACATCGCAATTCACACATGGAACCTGGAGCGTACGTGGTTTGCCTCAGCTTTCGACGAAGATTTCTCCGATGTCGGAATCTGTTTGGATGACGACCCCCACCAAACTGAGTTCGGTTCTTTCTCGCCGCCCAGTCCTGCAAAAGACGCCTTTCCAACTGGCTATGTCTGTGGTGAATACCTACGGGACTGCGGGAACAGTACAGATAAGCTATTCCAGCTCCACGTGGAACTGGTGGGGTAGGACAGCTACGGATTTTTGCACCACTGACTCCTTCCTCTTCAACTTGTGTGGGTCTTCTTGGCGCAGATGCTGGTGGGGTGGTGGTAGTCGGACGTGGAGTTGTTGTGGTTGTAGTGGTAGTTGTTGTTGTTGTTGTCGGTTTCAGTACACAAGTTTTTCCGTCAGAGTCCAGACGGTAATCATCAGCACAGGAGCAGTAGTAACTGCCCAGGGTATTGATACAGTCTTGGCTGCAGCCAGAGTTCCCGTCTTCACACTCGTTGAGATCGCGGCAGTTTCTGGGATTCCGGAAGTCCTTCGCGAAACCCGAGGGACAGGAGCATACGAATGAGCCGGGTGTGTTCAGACAGATTTGCGTGGAGCCGCAAACCCCTTGACCACACTCGTCAATATCTACAAAAAAAAACAAGTTTCCTCAATTAGTTTACTAATTAACTTTAATACATTAGATTAGAGCAGTCTGCTTTTACCAAGACATTCAGTTCGATCCTCGGATAAGGCGTATCCCTCAAAGCATTCAATATTTGTGGGATTCTCCTCCCCAGGCCTCCTCCGGTCCTCATCCTCCTCTTCCACTGACTCGGAAGGAGGTGCAACCGGTGTTTCTCCTGGCTGATCCACAGGACCCAAATGATGAACCTGACTAATTTCCTCGTCCACCACGTCTTCCTCTGATTTCGCATGGAATATCCTATTCTCTGAACTATCCGCAGTGTCCACCATTTCCACATGCAACGGTACAGATGGTCGAACCTCTTGTTCTTCCGAAACGCTATCTTCTGCAGGTAGGGACGGAGCTAGAGTTGTGGTGGTGTACCTATTCAAAATCTCCTCTTCTGTTTCATACCTCCCAGTATCCACCTCATTCTCCTCACTTGGCTCATCTGGCAACTGGTACCTTTCTGTGGTGCTGGTTGTAGGAGGTTCTGTTGAGTGTTCGTATTGATACCTGTGTCTATTTTGCTCCTCCAAAGAATTCAATCCATGAATCTCCTCATCCTCCTCCTCCTCCAAAGAGTCTACTGGCAAGGGTGGTGGTGGTGTCGTAGTGGTGCTAGTGGTCGTTGATGTTGTACTTGTTGTAGTGGGTTGAGGAGCCGGTCTCCTGTTATAATACGAATCCTCATCCTCCTCCTCTTCTTCCTCTTCCTCCTCCTCTTCGTCCTCATCATAAGGATCCGGATCGTGTCCCCTCTCGTCCACATGATATCTATGCCTATCGTCCACTCTTTGCGGGGGCACTGGTCTTGGCGTTGTCGTTGTTGTCGTGGTGCTAGTAGTCGTTGTCGCCTCAGTTCTTACAGAGTACTCCTCATGTTCCTCAACGTGCTCCTCTTCCTCCTCGTGTTCCTCTACGTGATAATAAGACCTTGGTGGCGGTGTAGTCTCCTCACTTTCCACACGTTCTACAACCCTCTCCTCTTCCTCTTCTTCAAGCTCCTCCTCCTCTTCCCCCACAGGTGGCTGAGGCTCTACTTCCGGTTCCCTCCTTGATTCCACCGATGCAACATCCACACTTGTTCCATGATCTTCCTCTTCTCTTTCCACCTCTGCATCCTCTCCTCTCCCTTGTGTTGTGTATCTTTCCAAGTCCTCCCTTTCACTTTCCTCAATCTCCTGACTTCGCCCCGGACCCCTTTCCAAATCCTCCTCGGTTCCTTCATCCACCTCCCTCTCGGGAAACTCTTCCACCGCTGGTGCGGGTGGTGGTGCAGGGGTCTCCTCCACAACAGGTTGTTCTTCCTCTCTGTCCTCCTCACTGGGGGCTTCCCCATACTGATTCCTATTATCCGGGTAGCGCGGCTCCTCCTCTGATTCAGGAATAGAGGGTGGTGTCGTTGGTTCCCTTTCCTCTTCTTCCACCTCCTCTACATCCTCACTATTTTCCGCTGTCGTTTCCGCCGTTGATGGAGGTGGCGGAGGGGGTGGTGGAGGTTCCTCTGTGTAATAATGACCTACAGTTTAAAATAAAACCCATAAAACAAATTATTTTATCATCCTCTCACAAAATGAATGAACATGACGAGTTTCTTTTTTTATACGTTTCCCCACTCGCAAATGTCATTGAACCCACCACCCTCACATTATCCTTCCCCTTACTTCACTTTTTAATTAACTTTCCAATGAGCAATTCCAGAAAAAAATGAAGGATTTCTCTGTTAATCTTCCAAATTGACGCGCGCACACAAAAACACAAGCCATTTTTATTATTATTACTACAACTCATCAGTTATTTTATTAAGTGTGTCAAAACAACTATAAACCTAAAAAATAAAAACTTTTTTTAAGTGAAAAAACGCATAAAACGAGAAAATAAAAATAAAAAAACAGACAAGTATTTTTATTCATTCAAGTACCATTAAAAAAGGAAAAACGCAGCAGTTAAAATCCATGTCATTCGGCGCGCAATAAAAAATAATAATTATCATTTATTAAAAAAATATATATCACGAGAAATCATTAAAAATATCTATAAAAAAATTAATAATCTCAAATTGCCCCAGCAGGATTCACTTGCCTGCATTTGCTGCTTGTTCGTAACGTCTTTTTTCTTGCTCATACCGTTCCTCTTCATACTGCTCGCTGTCCATATCCTCATCCTCGTGCTCTTCAATATAAGGAGCTTCCGTTGTTGTTGTGGTCGTTGTAGTTGTAACGGCAGGTCTTTCCTCCTCCTCCTCTTCTTCTTCTTCCTCCTCTCGTCTACTACTACCACCTCCACTATCCTCATCCCCACCTCCGTCTCCTCCATTCTCCTCATAGTTATCATAATACTCCTCACCTTCTCCTTCCTCCCTATTAGAACCACCACCTCCTCCTCCCCCACCTCCACCTCCTCCATCATTTTCCTCCTCGTATTCATAATCCCCACCGTCCTCATACGAATCCTCTACTTGACGGTGACTTCGGTACAGAATCCGATCTCTGCAAAAAAAAACCAAAAAAAAAAATGTTTATCATTTTAACAAACTACCTACCTAATAATAAGGAAGTGAAGCACGCATCCTCTTAATCATCACTTTATTTAGCCGAAGATGAACTTTTACTTTCTTATCATTTCAGGCAACTCAGTCAGAGAGGCCAGTCCACCACACTACAACCGCTAATTAGTCAACCGAACAACACGATTACATGATCAAACTCATCTACAAAAATAATGAATGAATTTAACTTGGAAAATGTGCATAATGATATGGGTGCTGCTGAATAAAAAAAGGTCATGATCGGTCATCAAATATTATTTACCATCAGAGTCTTTCCTGAACAGATTTTTTAAAATAAAAAAAAGGATAGTGACTGACACGCTGACACCATCATCATCGTCATCACACACAAAAAAGTATATAAAAAAATTTATATGTATTTTCCAATCAGCCTGTCTGAATGATCTGACCAAGAAGATTTTTTTTTTCTTTGGCGTTTTTTACCCTTGATCTGCTCGACATTATTATATATATTTTTTTATTACTACAACGACCAGAGTGATATGACAAGTCGTAAAAAAATAATATATTACCAGAGATGGGGCAACAAGAGAAATTGATAAAAATCAGGAAGGATTTTATAACACTTTTTGTTCTGCGTATTGACCGGTAATCACAGTGACCGATAAAATATTTAGATAATTTTTCATCTGAATTTTGAAGTTTGAAACAATTTTTTTCTGGCTCTGCAAAATAGACAGTTTGAGTGATAGGTAGCTATAATAGAGCAATGCGGGATACACATAAAAATCTGTCAATCAACTTTAGAAGAAGAAAAAACGATGAGCACAAATTTTTTTTCTGGTGATGACAGGTCTCATTTTTTTTTTGCTAGTAAAGAGCAAAATCAGAGGATCATGAGTGTCATCATCAATAGACAGGAATTAATAGGCATGTGGCATGTGTAATGCATTCTCACACGAGACAAGTCTCTTTTTTGACAATTGCAATCACACACACCAAACAGGAAAAAAAAAATCAGTTGCTCTCCCTCTCACTCTCAAGACATCTCGTTCAATCTTCATGTATTTTTATTTGAGGGGGAGATGGAAATATTCAATCCATTTTCACTTGTCAAACCGTCGTCGTCACTTTTTTTTGCCGTGTGTTTCGTCAAAAAAAAAAATAGAGATTGAGGTTGGGAAATAGAAAGGGTTTTGTGACATGCATCGACATGAGCGAACCTCGACCTGTGTATAATCCGTAACATAAAGATAATGGAAGGAAATGGATGTATAGATTCTTTAAATATATTATTCAATTTTTTGAAAAAAACATGGACAGTTTATTATTATACTGTATGAAATAGATAGGGTAATTAGTTGTTGTCAAGTCCAAATTTTTGGCAGGTCGAGGGATGCTACTCAACACAACACTGTGCAAAGAGGAATGATGAGGAATGAGGAAGGATTCTCTGTGGTGATAATGATGACAAGTTACTGGTGAGTAGTAACTAACTGACTGACAGACACACACACACGCTGAGAGAGGGAGACATAAAAAAAGGGCTGATTATCTACTTAACTTTTTTTGTGTGATTAAACATGCTAAAACTTTGCTGATCTTTTATGCGGCTTCTGTTCGGATCATAATAATGTATTATTGTATTTACACCAGTGAAAGGGGGATATCATCTATAATTTCATATATGCAGAGCTAAATGGTATTGGTGTTAAGGTTTGTCAATTGTTGACGAAAATGATTATATAATTGATGCATTTTTGCAGTGACGATTACAACAATATTTACATCCTTTCCTTATTCACGAATCGCAAGCATATCTCCAATGTGAAAATATTTTCATCGGAAATCAACATACTTGGCCCTTGTTCCGAAACCGTTAAACAGAGCGAAAGAGAGTGAATTGATTTGCACAATTAATTGTTACCAGTGGGTGCGTACAAGAAATACATATACCTATACCTAAAAAATGCCAACTGTCACCTGGAAACTACACCTTGTTCTTATTTTCTTCTTCTCTTTCTCTTCACGCAATTTAATTATGTACACCAAATCAAACCAAAACTCTCTCAGTATATTTATTTCTCGAGCAAGAAACGAGACTCGATTCCTCAAAGAAAAAATAAATTGAAATCGGAAAAATAATCCATCGAAAAGATTTTTTTTCCGTTTCATAAAACTTTTTGGGACTTTTCCAAAACAGCCATGCAAGATGAATAAGTATATAGCTTTACGGTGTATACAAAAACCAGCGTAAAAACGCAGAGTACGCATTTCGCACACACGCAGCACGACAGCAGCAAAAAAAGTAGCGATGTGTGTTCTTTCTTCGTGACGACAACGACGATATGCGAAAAAATATTCTCAATGATTTCTTCTCTACCACAGGATTTTTTTTTATTTCGTCGATATATCTCACCCGATTATATTACCTATTTTATTTATTAGTGAGAGGAGACAAGTCACAAAAATATATTTTGAAACGGAAACGAAAAGAAGAAAAAAATGGAGTGGAAAGTGAACAGAGGAAGAAACGCGAGAGGAGTCAAAAAGTGTGAAAATTCCAAAGAGGATTCTTAAGAATGATAAAAATGAAAAGGACAAAATGATCATTTAAAAGAGAGAATGTTAGAGAAAATGATAAAGATGCCGTATCCTTGAACCATCCCTACCTGTCAGCCTTGTTTCTTTTGTAAATCAAGGACCTCTCGCCAGTAAAAATGAATTGAATATTTAAGTTTTGAAGGATTTATTTATGGGCTTGGAAGGAAAGGCGGTTTTTTTCTACTTGATATATACATTTTTTTTATGCTGAAGATGATATGATTTATTGGTTTTGTGAAATGAATGAAGAAGAAAGATTAAGAAAATGATGCGCGCTGATTCTTGCACAAGATTATGTTATATTTTTGAAAAAAAAATAAAATTGATTTAAGTAATGTGAGCATGTATTTACCTGTGTCGATTATGGACCACAGACTCCTCCATAATCCAGTCGTCATTGTCAGAGCCGACGAGAAGCACAGGGGGAAGATTTTTTGGTCTCACTTTCCCTCGAATTTGCTGGGAATTTGGGTGTTGTCGTTGCTGAAGGGGTGGCGATTGGCGTTGTTGTTGGATATCTCCCCCCGCTGGAGTTTTTCTAGATGATAATCTTGCTCCATTGACTGTGTGAATAATTAAGAAAAATAATTACTATAAATATGTTTCACTTTCACAAATAATTGTGATACCGGAATAATAATAATAATAATAATAATAATAATAATAACCTGCAACAAAGGCAAGAAGAAGTAAAACCGCAGTCGATGTCCATGTCAGTTGCGTCATTGAAAGGCCTTTCTTTGTCGGCCTCATCCTGACACACTCAAATGTATTTTTTAAAATACTGTCCACTTTTTTAAAACAATTTATATTTAAAATAATTTTACAATTAAATTCACTACACTTTTTCTCTCGAAGCACACAAAAAATTTCACATATTTTCCACCACCATCACAGTATCCTCTTGAGGCTAAAATGAAACCAGCGATGTGAAAACTGAAAAAAAATGGTAAAATGCAGCCAACAAGAAAAATAAAAACACGGAAGACTTAAACCAATTAAAAAAATATATTTAATGATAAATACGATGCAGCAGTACGATGAACCGACACAAAGAAAAAAAAGAAAAAATAAACGAGTTAACCCCGCCGACCGACCATTGACTGCTTAACTGACTGACTGACTGACTTGCCAACGACAGCGTTCCACAGACTAAATAGTTTTTTGACTTATTTTTTTTTACAACGAGCACAAATCCTACTCCACGTCAGAGAGGGGAACAAGGAGGCTGACACTCTTGTTCTTTTTCTTGTTCGCCAACACGACCAAACCGATCAGCATAACAAGTTAATAAGCTATCCATGTCAATAATATTTAACTAATAATAATTATTATTATTTTTATTTCCAGAGTGTCCACAGATAAATAATGGCTATAAAAAACAGAGAGAGAGAAAAATATATATGACGACAAAGTGGGAGCAGAGTTCAAAAAGTCAAAGAAACCATCTCACCAAACCAAGATCACATATTTTCTTGTTACGTTCGTCCCATACGAAAAAATAATAATAATTAAAATATAATATGCACTTATGTTAAACTTTTAAAAAAATGTTCGTTTTTTTGTTCTCTGAGAGTTACACTTTTGTCGTTTGTCTTTGTTCAATGGCGTGAGCAGTACTGCCTATCCAGAGCTCTTTTGAGAGTCGAACGTGATATTTGTCAGTTTTTTAAAAATAAAAATTCTCTCCTTTTTTCTTCACAAAGTTGACTTGAGAAGATGCGGATGCTACTGTTGTTGAGGAGGACAACTTACGCACTACGGTGGAGAAAAAGTGTGAAAAAAGACTTATCAGTTTTTTGAAACAACAAGATCACCATAGCTTATCTGTAAATGCAAAGCGAGCAAAAATGGGAATGATGCGTTTTTGTTGAAAAAAGAAAACAGGGTTTAAAAATGTGTAAGCAGAGGAGCACAGAAGCATTGCTGGTGGTAGCGTTTTTATTCTGAAAATGACGAGATGTAAAAAAGTAGCGAGATTTCATTCCATTACAGTAGATAGACAGACAGACAGAGAGAGAGAAAATCGAGATGTGAAAAATGTGAAATGAGATCTCTGTCTCTAAATATGCGTGTGTGTTTGTGTGTGGCCAACATTTTTGATGATGATCATGATCATCATGTTAACTTTTCAATTAGGTAGATGGTATACATTTTCTGCTCACATTATAATGTTTCTAAGCTTACATAACTCTCTGGCAAGCATGCATGTCTTAGAGACTGATTGTTTGGTAATAGGAAAGTGACGAGGGGGGGGGGAGAGGGACAAACTGATTCCACAAAAATAACAACGTGATATTATTAAAAGATCATAATCATTCAAGATGATGCTAATGGCAACAACAGAGTCAGCTCTCTCTATGAGATATTTTTTTTATACCACACATCATTTCATTCTTGTTCAAAAATTTTTTTCACTCATTCACTCTTGCATTTTTTTTTCCTAACGAAACAAATAAACAAAACCAACCCAACTTTATACTTATAAAACTGGATTTTCTCTATTATATTTTTACTAATTGGAATTATTGGCCGTGTCTTGTCTTCATCGTCCCAGTACCATTTACATTTTTTTCCAGTGACTGACTTTGCCCGTTTTAAACAAAACTATTTCTCATGATCATCTCGCATTTTGAAGAAAAAAAACTTAAACTGTTTTAGCAGCAGAGTAAAAAAACGAACTTGCATTTCTCTCTTCATCTCTCTCTCTCTGTTCCTTGTTTACTTCCTCATCTTTTTTTTCTTCTCATTTTCTTTTCCTTCTTGTCTTTTTCTTGTCACCTCTTTTACAGCTTTTTATACAACAGGCCATCAAACGCACATATAAAACATCCCACAAGAACAACATTGCGTGAAAATAAATATATCTTGTCGAGCACCAGCAAAACAAGATGCGCAAAGACTTATATATATTTTTTTAGCAGAGATCATCATGATTCTTGCGATGCCAATGATAATTTTTTGGCGTTCATGATGATTATTACATTTACACGCTTTTCCCTTCTCTCTCTGCAAAAAAAAAGATTTTTTTTCCTGGCATAGAGTCTTGTCACTAAAAACCTGATATGATGAAAAAATTATGTATGTATGTTATGTGTGTATATGCATATATATTTTTCAGAGTGTGAGATTTTGAATGACATGTTTAAAAAAAAGTGATTGTATGGCTGGCTGTTACCGTGGGGATTTTCATTTTCCAGAGTTGACGTTCACACACCGCCGCACTATGGAATTACATTATGCACAGTAGAGAAAATTTTTATTTTTTTGTATTTTTAGATGGAGATGCATATGGAGACATGATTTTTCTTGGAAAATAATGTTCCCTTTTGCTTCATTTTTAAAAAATGTTTGTATATATTATTGCGAGAAGATGATCACGACAAGGTTTGGGATGATAGGTTTGTCGCGCGAACTTGTTAAGTATTTTAAGGGGAAAACCCGGTTCCAGGATAAGTCCAATGTGTATAGTGATAATAAAAATACCCGGAAAAAAAGGTTTTCAAGCAACTGACTCTTTTTTTTTTCTTTTTCTCTCTTGGCTCAACTTGTCAGTAGAGAGAAGATCAGAGGAACTCTAGCCGGGATATATTTTCTCGACGGAAAGAGATTTTTTTTGAGAAGGGGGTTAGCCACTAATACCCCATTTCCTTTTAGTAGAGAAATGCGTGTCGTGTGTCTTGCGAGGTATTATTATTATTACGTGTAAAAATTCCGTTAGAAGAATTTAATGCGTTAGTGTGTGCTTGTGTGCGTGCCTCCTGCTTGTAAAATTTGTTACGAAGAGAAAAAAAATGCCGCTATTATTTTACTTTACAGGGCTGTTGTAAAGCCATTCATTTCTTTCTCTGATGAAAATTACGGCTCATTTGTACCATTATACGAGATTATAGTTTAAACCTGAAAAATGTTCGAAAAACTCATAAAGTTTCCGAAATGTGTGTGTATAGTGTACAAGCTTTTATTATTATCCGCCTCGGCTCTGACATATGTTCCTTGTCAAACCAACTTTTCGCCTGAATATATCATCAGGAAAAATGAGAGCAAAGGAAAGAAAAGACAAAAGCTGTGTGTTTCTCGAACATGATGATGTTTTCGAACATTTTCTCAATGTTAAATAAAAACGTTGGAAGGAAATCTCAAAGACATTAATGGCAGAATGGGAGGGAGTCAACACGGTTAAAAAAATTCATGGACAGTAAAAGAAACGTGCGTGTAGCAAGCAAACCGTTTCTCTATCATTTTCCATGAAGGGATTGTCCATACAGCATGTTATCATAAATGGAAGGTGAGTCAGGAGAATTTTGTTGGATGTGATGATCATGTCAAAAAGGGGGAAGTCGATTTAGTCTATTTAGTTTGCACGTCTATTCTCACGGTTTAATTTAATTCCAGATTCAGGACCTGTGTCTTATGTGAAAATTGGAAAGGAGATATGTCTGCTGATAATCCTACTACCATCACGGTCACTGGAGGAAATACCCCAAGAGGAGGAAAGGGTACAGTTTATGGCGTTACTCCGAAGCCCAAAGTTTACTATATGACGATAAATCAAGGAGCTCCCAACAAACATCTAATTATGATGCAGCAGTTTAACAAACCCGGCCGCTACAAGTATAACACACACAGTCAAACCGTTGACGGGTAAGTGATAATTGTGTTTTAATAATAATGTGGTTTAGTTTTCAAGATAACACCTTATCATAAAAATATTTGCAGCATAATATCGTTCTTATCATCAACATGCTAAAAAAAATAACTTTCGCCTTTTTTATTATGTTTTTCAGGAAGCTTGAGGAATTCACCCCAGAGGAGCAGGCGTCTCTAAATAAAGGCGTCTTTCTTGCATCCCAAATCCCAATTGTTGACCCATCCCATTTTGGAGTTTTGTCCACCGCCAAACCCCGGATCTGATTCTAGTTACCGCTTTAAATACCACCACTTCTGACATCACAACTTTTCATCTCTTTTCATTCCATATTACTTTTTTTTAAATTATATTCTTATTCCTTGTTAAGCCATTTAACTTTCAGAAGGTTGATAATAAAAAAAACATTAATTTTCTTTAACTGTTTTGGTATTGACTACATTCATTAAATTATAGCATATTGCATGCATGATTTTAAAAAAAAGCATAATTTCAAGTGAGTAACCAACGCCAAAACAAAGAAACGTGCTGTTTTGAAGCTGTGCAGGTGAAGTTGGTGAATGCCGCATCCTGAGATCACCGAGCGCACGCAGCATCTCGTGAGGAGAGCAGAGCAGGAGTTTTTTCGTCCAGAAAAACAAACTTGTTGTTGAGTAAAAGTGAGGTCGTTAATTAACTTGATCGCATTAAACTTTTTTAAACGTTGTTGTGTTGCGAAAGGTAGTTAAGTATAGATCATCTTTTAATTTAATTGTGCTGTCATTCCTTGTCATTAAATAATATTTAGGTGTACTGTTTTGTCTTGTAAAAACCCTGGAAAGGTAGCCCCCGTGAAAGAGGACGACGAAGGTTGGTAGTTTTCGAAAGTGACAAGGTAATTGGTGATGATAATTTACAAATAATTAGTTTATCTTGATTATGTCAAGTCAGCTGTAATTGTTGTGTTAATTATTCTGCTAGAAGTTGAGTTACTTAAAACGGTAACTGAAATAAAGCTCAGCTGTGCTGTTTGAATGTAATGATGCTGTTGTACCGTTGATGTATGTTTAATTAACTAATTATTTGGCCTGTTATTTTTTTCAGATGGCGGGCGCAAATGACGGGGAGGAGAAGGGCTGGACCCGTTGGCTCTTCATCTTCAATCTTCTGTATCGGTAAGATAATTACTTTTTAACTAGCATGGTTAACGTCAATGTGGTGTATGGTCACTTAAGTGTAATCATTTGGCGTGTGTCAGTTAATAATTTTAATTATTTTTTTGTATTTCAGTGCGTTTGCACACATCTTTAGATGCTTCTTGTGCATAAGTCCTGACCCACGTGTGGATGGTGTCAATCATCAGGCTTATCGTAAGTTTTGCTAGTTTAACAGCCAAATCTAGTTAATTGTCGTATTTGTTAAACTGTTTTATCACACTGGATTTGATTGTAATGGAATCTTTCATTTCTCTATTTAGGAAAGGCGGAGGAAGACGCCGAAATTGATCTTCATTCTACCGAAGAAGAGGAGGAGGAAGAGGAGCCTGTCA
>JAHZMV010005418.1:0-12318 GCA_027743765.1 Coecobrya sp. COE2
TATAAAATATTTCAATACAGTGATGTTACAACTTTTTACTTCACGCCATCCAGTCAGTAACACAGATCCGTTAACAACTGTTGGCTAGCTAGTCGGAAAAAAAGTGAAATAGTGAACAGGCACCGAAACACACGTAATAAGACGGTCCAAATTGCTACAAATCGGGAAGCAAACATCATTGGTGCAAAACCACGAATCATATTTGACGTTAAAACCATACACATTTGCGTCACTGTGTCACTTGCAGAATGTGGCGATAAAATATTTTTTCATATACCAATTTTCTGCAGCTATCGGATGACGTCTGAATTGAATAACAAAGATGATCTATTTAGAAATTTTCTTTGCTATGGTTTCATAAATTCAATTTTACCTTGCATGTTCAATTGAATTACAAGACACGGCATTTTCTGTTTTCCATTTTCTCTTGTAATATTCAATGAAATGAATCGAAAACATGTAACATTACTTGGAAAGTCATTTTTTGCGATATTTGTTTACATGAGTCACGAAAGCGGTCAATATACTTGTCATGTTTGTTTTCGGAAATAAATGAACTTTGCATACAGATGGCATGAAATGCTTCGATAAAGCCGTAAATTTTCAGAAAACAAAAAGTAGGGCCATTCATTCTAATTCATTTACAAGTGAAAAATAATAATAAGTCTTACAATAGCAGAATAAAATATTAATTTAGCAAAATATTTAGCGGATCGATAACTTCGATCTTCTTCTTAGATCTTCTTTACCATCTAACATTACCTGAAATACGTACCCGGAACAGCAACCCAATAACAGATATCCATAACGTAGTGTGTAGGAATTTATCCGCCTGCAATAATAAAGAACGGCCGCGTTCTTTTGTGAAACTCGCTCAAGTAAAGATTTCTGAAGAAATAGATAATTGTTTACCATCATCGCAGCGACAAAGAATGCACTTTTGTGAGGGTGTTTCTAAGTAGTCATCTCTGAAATTTAAGCAATTGCGCTCGTTTTCGTTTGAAAGGACGGAACAGAAATAGACATGAAAATATCCAGTGGGTGGAAAGTATGTCAGAGGTAAACAAGTTCTACTTTCCCAATGACAAAAAGTGGTCAAAGAGTTTTGACAGAGTTAGATTTGCTTCAACAGCAGTGACCCTAAAATGCATGGATTTGTGAATCGCAGAGCAATGCGTGGGATGAACCGCTTTTAAATAACGGCATTCCTGCTACTTAGATCCGACGGCATGCTCTGTCTGTCTGTAAGTATTTCGTAACAAATGTATAACAAACAAACCGAAAGAAACATCCGGTCTTGCATATCACTTTCTCAACGTCTATAGATACTCGACGACATTTTTATTAAGTTTACGAAATACCGTACATATCTTATGAAGTTATTTGAACATTGCTCCTCTCCTGGGTTTAAAAGGATTTACATAATGTTTCCTGTCTTGACATCAAACATCTTTAGCGAACATGTTTGGTGCCTATTTTAAAAATTATGTCCCGTAATTCCTGATACTAACCGATTATATTAATATCTGAACACGTCCGATAAACAAGATAAACAAAGCCGTACAAAAATCCCTGGTATAATGGTGGGCCTTTATTGATAAGCGAGTTTGTCAACAACATTGTTTTGAGTAGAATATCAAGGTTTGCCGAGAGTAGTGTGAAAGGTTTGTGTATACAGCTTCCCATTTAACGACCGAGAAAGTTTATGGAAATACAGAGGGTTTTCGTTCTCAGATATTGACTCAAATATAGTACACATACATTTCTTGTAGTCTAGCATAGAAGATATAATTGTCATTGAAATATAAAACGAACCTTTCCAACTACTTTTCAACATCAGCTTCCAGAATCACGAATCGCCATTTTGTCTTTCTCTCTGTCATTAGTACGTGTAAAGTTCGCTTATGTGACAGTGGATAAAAATGCTAATATTTTTAGACCTATAAATTTCCTAATGAACACAATATTTTTTTTAGAAATAGCTGGAGGTTCTCACAACTATTATATAAAATTATGAGTTGGTATAAATAGTGAGCATGTTATGCAATTTGTGTATTATTTAACCTCTATATATCAATAATTTAAGAAATATAACTCAGCGTTCAATTGCGTTGTTTCGAATTACGAGGAATATGTTTGTTTTTCTAATGTGTTCGTTTTCTTCATCCTAAGCAGTCATAACTATAATTATATTGAAAACGGAGTGAATCCCTATTTTTCTTGTATGAAAACCTACTTTTATGTACCTTTGATTTCTTTGGAAACAGGTAATTGTCTAAGTTATTTCGAAGCGGACAAGGAAAACAAGAAATGAAGTAATGACCTGAAGCCATTTTCAGGAAAAGCATCCTTCCAATTAAGTATTTCTGAAAACACATTTCCGCTATTTCTGCTAAATGATGCTTCCTTTCCTGATTGTACAAAGTGCGCAGAAAACATTAGTTGCCGCAAGCCAAGGAGGAAAATCTACTCACTCAAAAGACGGTTATATGGGTATTCTTCGTGCTGGAAAATATGTACAAGGTTTTTTTACACAACAATAATTGTTTTGTTGCAACTTGTCAACTGGCTATTTTTTTGTTGCAGTTCAGTAATTGATTTCAATGGTCCAAGGTAACAAGTTGGAAAAACGTAGGCTCCTATTGTAAATATGCATGTGCATATGTGAAACACTGACACAAATATTCCTACAATTCAAATTCTTCATGTATGCCATAATAGCCGTAGGATAATTGAAGCTTAATGGGACCTTCTCTAAAAATAATGGGACATGGGCACTACTTTAAGCCATCAAAAGATAATTTTTTTGGATGGCAGAACATCGACAATTTTGTGCTTGAATAAATTGGGAAATGATGCAGCTTCTTATAAAAGCTTTGAGTGGTGATGTGAAAACGCTTTCCCTAGGTTTCTTTGACTGACACAAATATAATGCTCTGAGGTAGTGCATAAGGTTGCTTGGTAAGTGTATGGGAGAATTTTGTCCGCTTTTGATATTACCTAGTCAACGTCGACATTATACAACATATAAGCGTATTTCTTGTTTGTCAGTCTTCCGTCACAATTTAATGGAATATGTCATCATCTGGTTGAAGTACATGGAAAACGTTGTGCTCCATTAAATAGGTTAAGTAAGCTTGTAAAGCAGGTTTCTCGACAGAGAGAAAGAGAGAAAACAGGGATTTCGTTGAAAGCCTAAAACTGTTTACCAGAACCTTGAAATGCTTTTAAGGTATTTTATGTACTTGCAAAATATTAAATCAAACGCATAAAAACTACTGGCAAATCTATTTTGCATTTGTGTATGGAATGGATTTATAAAATATTTTGAGCATAGAAAAGTAGTACTATGGACTGAATACTGTAAAAACGCAATTAAAAGAATTATTATTATTTTTATTAAAATTGTACTTTACTTTCAAAAGATCATAGTCATGTCAAATCATCTGACGATATTAAAACATACTTTTGTGTCGCATTCATTTCTCAAATTTTATACAGCGCAAAATTGTAAACATTGTCCAACAAGTGTATCAATATTCACCACATAATAAGCTGTTTTCGTAGAATATCATTTTATGACCTATTTTGGTAAAAAAACTAATTTAAACTAATGTGTCGCTTTTAGGCGGAATTCCAAACATTAGTTTTGCAAATATAAAGTTTATACAGCGTTTTTGTCAACGTTTCTCATTTTTCCAAACTTATTTATCATTCAATTTTATTTCTTCAACTGCTCGACTTTTTGTTGAAACTATGGTTTTGTAATCTTTCCCATTTCTACGAATTATTATTTCCGCTAATTACGAAAAATTAGTTAGAGTACATCATCTGCCATTCTGGTGGAGAAAACTGTTTTAATGAGTTTTCCTTTGAAAGTCAACGTCAATGAGTAGCTCATTTACAGGTCTTTTTAAATGTTAATATAATTGGTATGAAACATGACTAAAATGCATTTTGTTGGCATCATGAACAATTTTGTTGCTTGTTTGTCTACCAGTTTTATTTTTTGCTTCTGAAACTATTGCTGTCAGATATATTGTCGTACTCCCACCGTAACCATCTAGATTCTAGTTTCTAACTTTCATATATTTATATTCAATTTCCAAGCCATGCACTATTTTATATAGGATATTTTGGAAATTTAGAGTAACGTTTTGCACATGCAATAATTTTTTGTAATAAATTCCTCGTCTGGAATAGGAATGCATTTAATTGACTTTATTAGTTCCAGTCTGATGCTTTTGCGCCGCAAAAAAATTTACATACCAATGCAGTGAAGGTTAACTAGTGGTGAGCTGTAATTCAAACTGAAATAAAATTTAGAAACGTTTATGAATTCTTCATGCGAACATAAATTGGAAGACATTTGTGGATATTAATGATATGTTTTCAGTATCAACTTCTTGTTAGATTTAAGTATACCGTTTCGTGTCTTCTATGCAAAAATACAAAAAAATCCAGTTTCATGTAACCATTCAATTGGATTTTATTATGAGAACTGCTTACTTCAATACAAAAGTTTCCTCAATATCGAATGCCATACTTTCTCAACCGTATTATGTGATTTCATTTACCTGTATTTTCTCGCTTCTCTGAGCTATTACTTTTGATAAATATATTTTGTAGACAAGAGTGTGAGATTTCTTGCCATCATAGAACATATTCTAGACCAATGTAAAATATATTATGCCTTATATAATTACCACAAAAGTTTTTTCTCCCAAGTTATCAGCATTGCAAAATGAATTAAGAAATGTGTGTACAGAAGAATTGTTGAGAAATTTTCAATACTTTTGAGTAACAAACGGAATTGGGAAATGATAAACTCCACTTAAAATATTATTATGACTTACCCGATGTTACATCATTTTCTTTGCAATAATTTACCTAACAGTTTTTGCGAATGGATACAAATTATGTTAAACGATGTCACCTTGATAACTGCGCTGCGACAAAAATTTTAAAAGCAAATGATTGAAATAGAAATGTTTTAAAATAAAAGTAAAATGGTCTTTATGAACATTTACGTCACCGGAGATACAGTATCCAATAACATTCTTGAATATTAATAAAATCACTTCAGCTTTACTTTCCCGTCAGCTGAATGTCATTTGAAATCTATGATCTTTTAAATAAGAGCTGAATTCTTCTTGGAAATGGATTGATTGAATTCCTTCTATATCAAGTTTCCTGAATTCAATTTAGTACAAAAAGCTATCGTGTTGACGTACTCTCACTTCATTGTCACATGAAATAAATATAAAGATTTCCTTGTATTACATCATTTATGTCTTATAAATGCATATGTGTTCTATGTTTTCATTTTGACATTTGTATGCCTCTGACACGACGTTGCAATGATTGGATTTAAAGAACGGTAGAATGATTGACAGCTCAATTCTTTAACAGTTCCTTATGTAAACTGCTTATGTAATATATTTTCCAATACAGATCAGACAAGTTGAATGTAGAATTTAGTGACGAGAATGGAAAAGACATTTCTCAGAATAATTTAAGCATTTCAGTGGATGTTATGTAATGATTAAATAATAGTCCGTTTTCTATGTCATCACGATATGATTTCATGAGCACTAGTTTGTTTTATAGTTTTCTCGCCCAACCTGATTCTTGCTAAACTTGATATGAACATACATGAAATGATGCCATAGATGCTTTTGCAATTTATCTAGAATCACGTTCGTCGCTATTTTTACACTTTACAATAAACTGAACTAGTGAATAATTTAACAGCGAGATACGTGAATCCTTTAGAATGTTTAGCGTATTTGTGGAAGGATTTGGTAGTAATCGTCAAATAAATCAAATGGGAAACGTTAAAGCATTTTTACTTGTCACGTTTTTGTATACCTGCCTTAAAAGATGTCGACGGAAGAGAAAGTGTATACTTAGATATTTACCTTGAATTTTCACTTTCCGCTTAACAAAGAAGTGTAGGTTTCAAGAATGCGGGTCGAGAGGATACAATGAAGATAGCACAAGTTAATATTAAAGTGTCCCTGAGAATGTTGAAAATTTGCTAATTAGTACAAACAGAAAGCGAATCGAGACAAAGCTTGTAGACTTATAATTTGTTACTGTCTGGTGATTTTGCACACCAAAAATCTTACACGGAGTTCCCATTCACACATGAGTGGCTTCATTTCTAACATCCAAATTATTATTAAGGTGACAATAACATGCACATATTCCACTTGAATTTCAATCTCTTCACTTACGTTATAGATGCTTCACTGGCAGTCAGCATTAGGATTTTGTATTTATTTGATTTTCTACGCTTTTTGATTGTGAAGGAGCTACTTTTGCAATGATATATTGAGTTTCGTCTTAAATGTATGATATGGATTGCTTATGCAAAAAGAGCTAAACAGTCGTAACAAAAATAATTGCCAATTAATACTATTTACCTAGCGAAAATACTAATTGTTGGATTGTATTTATTACAAAATGAAATTGGTGAAAAATTCGCTTTTGTTTAGCAACCTGTAGGATCCACACCCACTGCAGATGGAATGAAGCCCAATAAAATTCCTATAATACATCATTAGTACACGAGAAAGTCGTCGCAACTTTTGTTGAGTGGCAACCAAATTATGCGGCCATAAATGTGTTATTATGTGTATACCGTCCATCTACAAGTTGAGAATTGGTTGTAATATGACAGCTAGAGCTTCAAGCAAAACGAAATTCTTCGGTATTTTCCCTACGATCAACAAATGCTTTTTGTTTCTTTACCTTCAACCCATACGGTTGTATGGTGCGGGCTTCCTTGAATAAGGAGCCAGTCCCTAAGGTATCCACATGTGCACGTTTTTTTCTCTGATGAAAAATAAAGGATTACCGAGGTAGATTTCAACAAAGACGTTATATGGCTTGCGTGATTATTTTTTAAACAACTTACTTTTACAATTAAATAAATCCTAGCTTCCTTCTGGAACAAAAAAATGGGCAAAATTGTGGTAAGTTTTATATTTTTGTTTGTAAAAATTTCTATATGTGCATTTCTGGATTTATTTATCAATATTTTTTTCACCCTACAGGTTTATAAAAAGTAGGCAGAGTAAATTGAACATGAAATGTATATATAGTTTTTAAACAAAAATTCCGTCACCTAATGAAATACCGTTGTCCCACAGAAAAGAAAGTGCTTAAGCCGATTTATATTCTAGATTGAAATTTAATGGGTAGAAGTTACATAATGTTACTTAAGACTGCGCAAGTTCAAAAGATTATATGTTACTAAACGTATTTACTTAGATACTCAGAAAATGTGGGATGCAGTTTCTTTGTAATTCCCAGTAGCACTGTTTACATTACGTAGGATCCCAGTTTAGGTACATTGTTACATAAGTATATTTCACAATTTTAGCGGATAGTCGCCCCCATTATCATTCAGCGGAAAATTTTCATGTGATTCAGAGTATATAAGCTAATTAGATTACTATGGCTGTTACGTTAAACTTAAAGGCTAATAGAAAATGTCTCCATGGCTGAGTAAATATGCGGATTCAGTATTATGAATTGTGTGCAATGTTGAATCCGTCGGAAAGGTTAAGTAATTTCAGGAGAGAAGCGAGTGGAGTAAAGTTGTTATTATTTAATCTTAGACGTGTTGCGTAAATGCAAACATTTAGCAGCATTTCCGAAATTAACAGGATTAATAAACGCAAAAAATCAGTGGCCACTTATGTAATCGGATTTAGAATATTGGCTCAATTTCTTTGAGCATATTTTGTTAAGTAATTTATGACAACATTTGTAAAAAATGTTATGTCGTTGAAGAAAATTAGAAAACAGCATTTTTTATATTTGATAATCATCAGACGTTTTTTTATTCGTGGTCCGCATATCCATTCCGAGAATTGTATGATTTTAAAAAATCAATTTGAAATAATATTATGATTCAAGTTGACAAAACAACTTCCTCAGATCATTGCTGGATGCCTAAAAGGAAAATGATAAACTTTATTCTAAAATAAGTGAGTTAGCCAGTTTGACAAACTTTTAAGATAATCTTGTTCCATAGAAGTAAGAAGCAATGTCCCGAAGGCATTGCAGATTATTGCTGGCGCTTTGTAGCTGTTTTGAGAAATGACGTTTTGAATATTTTAGCTACTTTAATAAATGCCTGGCTAGTAAATTAGCTTTGCTAGCTGTAATAATTAAGTTATCTCTTGAGTATTTGGTTTGTGTTTTTGGTTGAAACTGCACAAAACTTTTTATTTTAATGAATCAAGTTTATGGCATTCAGGTCTACCGTGAAATATGGTTTATAAAATTTACCTAATTAGGATAGAAAAGAGAGTATAACCAAAGCTACATTTTGTATAATTAGTACGGATATAAGAATTTATGTATTTATGTAGTTCATAATAAATTGGGCATTTTTAATATGGAGTGATCCCCCATTAAGTCTGCTGTGTAACCAACTTTCAAGAAATTTTTAGCACACTTTGGCTGCCGACCAAAACCACAAAAACATTCGTTTAAACCGTCAGCTTTGCTAAATGGCGTCAGGTGATATTTTATTATTCATTCTAATCGTTCGTTCCAAAACAGTTCAAAATATTAAAAGTGATTAAACATCTTTAGGCTGCCGTCGAAGGAGGGTCAATGTCTTAAACATTGCTTTTTTGTGATACGTTTGTACGCTAAGGCTGTGCAAAATATTCCTGAAAATCGGTGTCCTGAAACAGTAAGAGGGTCACTCAACTTTAAATATTCTCAGATGTATTTCGTTTCATACAGATTCAAATATATTTTTATTCATTCATTTTTAAAAAGTGACATTTACTATCCATGTTCAAAATATTTCTAAACTTCAAAATAATTCTATACTTTCCGTTCTGTTCCACTTGTGACATTCCCTGAAGTATTCATTTTTGTGAAACTCCGTTTCCTTGAATATTTAATATTTATAATGATACAGACATACCGGAATAACCGAAATTGTGAAACAACAAAGTTTTTTAGTGTCTACTATGCCAGAAGCCAGTGATAAATTATTTTCTAATTTCTCTGAAAACAGAAATTATTTTACAGAAAATCTGAGACATTACCGTTACTAGCAAAACTCGTTGAATAACAAATCCCATCTTGAAACGTATCATACCAACATTGAATCAAACATATTTTGTAACTCCAACGCGCCGCAATTCAAAATTTATGTACTTCCTACGCTTGCTAAAATATTTAGATTTATAAATACATATAGCAAAGTTCACATTTGACTTGTACTTCAACTTATTTATTCACTCAGATCAACTTTCCGCGAAGAACTACAATGCAATTTCTCCTTTTCCACTTATCTCATACATACAAAAAAACTTTTTACAATTGTCTTATTTTCTTTCCTTTTACTAAGGTACATACAGTACAGTCATACATCCATTTCTATTGATACGTACAAAAAACTTTTTGTGTGTGGGATCCAATTATTACATATAATTTGTTCAGTAAACTTGGATCTCTGATATGGATTTTCCAAGTGGGTGTGGGAATGTTTGAGATACATTGAAATGGAGCGTGACTTTACTTTGTTTTGAAAGTTTTGGCAAGGAACAAATAACAAGGTTGGTATTGTTCAAGTGTCACTTTTGACTGATAAGGTTGAGTTTAAGTAAGGTTTGATTTTTATGATAATCAGTAACGACGCAATAGACAAAACTGTATATTCTGAGAATATTGAAATATTTTTGAAAAAAAAGATACTCAATTCAATTATTTTTGAATGCCTTGGAAATCTATCAAAAAATAAAATATGGTCGCTGACACGTAGCGTATCTGCCGGAGTTAACATCCTTTCCAATTTTCTCTAAACAAAATTCTGAACAAAGGAACCAAAAATATATTTTGTAAAATAAATATATAAATTAAGAAGCAGAACTTTAGAAATAAAAAGTGTGTTAAACTTACCGGATTTTCAAAATGGCTAGGGCTATCAAAATCTTCCATTCGAATCTCTTGCAGTCTACTTCGGTCAATATTGTAACGTCCACGTCGACTAATCACAAATAGGAGACCTCCACACGCCAGGAGAAATGCAACAATTGATAGCACGACTGGAACTGCAATATAGATATATTTTGGACCAAAGTCGGGATCGTACTCATTATTGCTGATTTCTAGTCCTGTGCCTAATCCAAGAACGTCATGAGCGGCAAGGAAGGGAAGAACATTATTGTGCAAATGACTTTCTCTTTCACCGTACGTCTCGTCGTTTAAAATGGCTCTGGAGCCTTCAGGTAAGGAAGCCATGTTTTCTAAAAGTGGAATAAACGCATAACTTTAGATAATCGTCGCTCTCCTTTGTAAAATTTTAATTTTATTAGCGCTTGAACAAAATGGAATTGAAAACAAACTGGTTACCTAACCAACTTGGTTCACTTGTTGTGCCTTGTTTGTTTGCCTTGTAATTTTTTTTAGAATCTCACCATATTTATCCTGGCATTATTGACACCATCATTCACCCACCAAAACAAAAAAAAATTTCAATTTTAATTCCACTTGTGACGCTATTCAGTACGAAATAAACAAAAATAATTGTGATTGAGGTTAAATCTGTCTGGCGTTAAATTTTGAAATTTCTAGTAAATCGCAGCAACTCAAAACGGAAAAGCAACTTGACGGCACACTCACACGAGCTGTTTTTTTCTTACTCTTCTCCTGCCAACTGTTCAATAGAAACTGAGGGAAAGTGAAAGCTGAGCAGAGCAATTTTTAGGTGGCTTGACTGAACACAAACTTGCTACATTTTGTGTGTATGTGCTGGTGTGTGAGCGTGAGAGATTGTGCACAACACCATAGGAATTTTCTCTTTGATGACATAACATTCCTATGTTTACTAGAGAAAGGAAGAACGCAATCTCCTTTTATTTTGGGAGAATTGTACCTTCTCAGGAAAACGGTTATTTACCCAAATAGCGTAGATATTTGCTTTTGGTGAACAAAGCTCTATAGAAATTTTCTAACGTCACGTTTATCCAAAAACGTTTTTGTCTTAGCATTTCAAGTTGAAAAACATTTCAGCAAATTGTTTTTATTCAATTTTGTTTTTGTCAATTTCTAGAGATCAAACTGCGTTGTGCTTTGATAAATCAGGAAGAAGAAGAAAAAGACGGTTATTTTCTTTTCAAGATGTAACGGAATGTATTCTTTCTTTAGGGGTCATCCATTTAGGAGCTTATGCATGGTCAAAATCAGTTTTCAGACCCCGACCCCCAAGACATTTTAAGATTCCTGGGTACCATAATTTGACATACCCCATATTCGTGTGGCATCCTAAATGGACGACCCCCACGACGGGTGGCCATTTAAATGCATCTTTGGCATTTACATAACAATTCATGTTCCTTGTTGTTTTCAAAATATTGGAATTTAAAAATAGACCTTTATAAAAATTCAGACAAACGAAATTGATTCCAAGATACTCTTTGTGATTTGCAATAATTTTATTCAATGTTCTGAATTGAGTAATTTGTTCCAATAAATTTTTAGATAATCGCAAAAAGCAAATGTTTGCAAAATTAAACACAAAAAGAGAAAGTAATCGGAAACCTTTTCAAAATTTCAAGGAAGAAAAATAATTACACTCATTATTCTTCTCCGAAAATATCCCCAATAAATTAATACGGTGTTCAGCGTCATTTACAGACTTCTAATTATCTTTCGTTTGGGAAGCCTGCTGTAATTGAACGTTACATTGGGAAACTTTTTTTCTGGGAATTTTGTTTCCATTAAAATAACTTTTCTCTACATGGAAATATAATGGGTTATAGATTTTACGTAACTCGTTTTATTTTTAGAATGAATGCGAATTAATCAGCGTACGTGTTTGCAATTTATTTTGCCTTATTGGAAGTATCCTGACGGCAAACAAATTATTTGTTTAGTTCTCCTAAAATACAATAAAATTTACACGGAACTTTTGTATACAGTTTGCAATATTTAAACAAGTTCCCAAGGCGTGTTGATGCAACAAAAGATTCACTTTTGCAGAAAAAAACGGGTGTTTGGAATACATGCCTTATTTATTTAATGGCACCAGAAACCCAGGTTTTAGAAGTCAATATTTACGCCAGAATAAATACAGTTTTTAATTCAATCCGTTTGCTAGAATGGTTTTTATAAGCTTTGCAAAAAAGATAAACTAAAAAATCCTGACGCGGAGAAAGGTTTGCATTTTTTTTGCCATGTTAATTTCATTTTTTTTGTACAAGAATCTACCTCGGTTGAAAATCTGATAATATATAGCTTGCCATAACGGTTCAAGTGGCTGTTTGTAAAATTCGGGATAAT
>JAHZMV010005419.1:0-13097 GCA_027743765.1 Coecobrya sp. COE2
GGGCTTGTTACGGTGCTAACGAACGAGGTTTTGATCCCGTTGAAACTCGCTGGCAGCGCAAGAATACCAAGAAGGAAATTGGAGGATGTTAATTAATTACTAATTAAGCTAGTTTAATGGCAATGGAAGATGTGCGAAATTAGAATGTCCATTAATGTTATGTATTGAATTTTTATACATAAAAAAATTACCTGTCTTCTTATTATTCTATAATTTATATAGAAAGTTAGTTATATTTTAGTTTTAGAATCTTGCTGGCATTTAGGCCAACTTCTGTTTTAAAGATTTCAGAAAAAATAAAAATATTTCCACAAAAGAAACCATTTTGAGAATAAGCTGCAATTTTATTTTAATCATCGTAGCATCAGCTTTAAAATAATGAAAATAGAGCGCAATTAAATCAATGCTTTGTATTTATTTTGGTAACTCTGCTTTGTCGCCGTTTTTACTTGCTGTCCGCTGCCATCTTTTCCAGTCGTTCTTTGACATATTCAGGCTGCAAAAGTGTTTAAAAAATTAAACTAATCATCCCTGAGCCAAAATGTTAATTAAGTGCGCAGGCGCTATCATAAATAAATTCACTTACCGTTACAAACCAATAGCTATTAGGTCGAAAAATATTTTTAGATAGGAATCCCATCTGGTTGGTTGGAGAAATGACGTGGAGATGCAAATGGGAAACGGTATGGAACGGCGGCCAGTGGAAGCCTGAGACTTTCGTTATATTATCCAAATTGGTAGTCTCGGGTGCCTCCTTCTGGATATGTTCGAGAAGGACCTGGTTTCCCGTTTGGACTAGTCTATCCAGTAATCCCAAGTCTTTTGGGAGGAGAGTCTTGGCGTCGCGAATGTGCTCGCGGGGAACCACCAACAAATGATGCTTGGATGCCGGTCTGATATCTTGAAAAACTACGATTTCGCCATCCTTCAAAATTAATTAAACACTTATTTTAATGCATGTATAATTATTATTAGGCCAGAAAAGTAAGAGTTTAAGAAACGCATATTTGACAACTGACCTGGTAGAATATTTCATTACTTTCTTTGCCATCAACAATTTTACAAAATATGCATTTGTCCCGATCGACACTTCCGGATGCCGAATTAGCCATTTTATTAGTTGATGCAGAAGCACTGTAAGTCTTCAAGAACCTTTGGGGGGAGGTGGAGCGGGGGTATGGGAATCGATGTAGTGTTTTGAGAACTGGAAACCACTGACAAACTGATTTACTCCCACTACCTATTGACGTGAACGTGAGAAAAAGATAGTGGGACAGTGAAAGACACATTACTTTAACTACAGTTTAGAATAAATTGTCCATGGGGACATGCTGACGATTGTTTGAACCGGAACTTAAAATGATGATCCTCAGCTGAATACATAGGCTAATAAGCCATACTTCAACATTTCATTGCAATCCAGTGCAGCAAACTACGGAATACACTACAGCATAGTATTTGAAAGCATAATATGCATACATACATATTATGTCGACTACAACAAAAGCTATTAAAATATATTTCTGCACACTCAAAACGCAAAATCATTTAAAAACAATCGAAAGCCTTTAACAAAATAAACTTCGGACTACAACCTAGTATGCGGTAGTTTTGCAAAAACCTCGTATGCTGTAGTTTTGCTAAAACCTCGTAAGTGGTAGTTTTGCTAAAACCTCGTATGCTGTAGTTTTGCTAAAACCTCGTATGCTGTAGTTTTGCTAAAACCTTGTATGTTGTAGTTTTGCTAAAACCTCGTATGTTGTAGTTTTGCTAAAACCTCGTATGCTGTAGTTTTGCTAAAACCTTGTATGTTGTAGTTTTGCTAAAACCTCGCATGTGGTAGTTTTGCTAAAACCTCGTATGCTGTAGTTTTGCTGAAACCTCGTATGTTGTAGTTTTGCTAAAACCTCGCATGTGGTAGTTTTGCTAAAACCTCGAAAGTGGTAGTTTTGCTAAAACCTCGTATGTTGTAGTTTTGCTAAAACCTCGCATGTGGTAGTTTTTGTGTGTCCTCTCGAGCTCGGAAAAATAATCCAATGCATTCTTCTGCTGAGCGAAGCTCAGCAGTGCATTTACCGTCAAATTAGTAACGGCAACCGTATAGCAACAATTAACGTAACCTTCAACACTTCAAAAAGGACACTATATGCAATCAGACAACTTTTTGAAAACTATTGTATAACACAACTTTTTCATTTTTGAGAATTTGAAGATGCTTCCAAAACAAAATTACCGATTTACAACAATAACTTCATGGCATCGTGGAGAAACTAACAAATATCTATCTCCTTCTATTAGTATCTGACATTTACACCCTAAAATAAGCCCTCTATGGCCAAAATGATTTCATTTTTGAATTCCTCATGTTCATAAACCATAGTTGACATTTTCAAATAAGCTAAAAGTGCGCAAGTTGGGTCAAAATGGTTATACGTTTACACTTTATCCTGGTAGCCAGGTCATTACTAGAGATTACCTTGTGATGTATGACATCATAACGCATCCTAGTACTACTTATGTACAATAGCTTTAAAAATTGATTTGTTGATTTGGAAGTGGAAATCAATATAAACAAAAACCTCCTGGAAAAGACATTAAGGTCAGACCAGTATTAAGGGCATTTTCATGGAGTTGTCATTTGAAAGGAAAAAGCTGGGTTATGAACATCTTGAGAAAGATTGTGTAATAAAATTGTCGTGTAAATATCAACATAATTTATTATATTATACACGTCAATCATTTCATATTTTATCTCGTCATTGTGTTTTCTTATCTACATCCGTTCTTTGCTCAACCGTTTCTTTGTTCATCAACTCTACTTATATGCTTCTATACGTGTATCCTTATCAGTTTATTACCGTCTGGCAAAACTTACTTCCTTCTCATTTAAGTATATTGCTTCAAGTTATATAGAAAATGTCATAAACTATACAGTAGTTCGATGTCAGTACGTTCAGTTTAAATACAATGATTTTCTTTAAAAATACTACTAGACTGGTTTCTAAACCGTAATATCAATAGATTACACAACGGAACGTTCTATGATGATTATTTCGTCCATAAATAAATCCAGCGTATTCCGTTCTATTTAATTGGAATCGTTGTCACTTGGAATTGTCAAATTTTAATTAAAACGATCAAAATTATTGACACTCGTGCTAGTATTCAACACAAAATAATGGAGATTCCGGATAATTTACGATCTTTCACACAACAGGCTATTATAATCGCAATTAATGATGCTATAATAACATTTAAGAATAAAAAGAAAAATTTTAATGTTAGAGACTCAAAATCTGTATTTGGTCGAGCAGTTGAAAAATTAGTTAACAAAAGTTCCACATATGAGGAAAGAATGTACATACATTCAATCTGGAATTCTGGGGTTAAGGTAAATAAATATATTCACATCAAATAAATAATTCATTCGCAACCCTTTCGTTTTACATCTTTCTATATACTCATTAATTGGTTATCGATGTATTATAGGAAAACCAACCGCCACAAATTATTGAGCGACAACTCCAACAAACCGAAAAACACTTGAGACGTAAAAAAAGTCTATCGCTTTCGAAGGTTTAAATACATTTTTAATGTTACATTTTACTAATGCTACATTTTACAAATTTGCAACAATTTAAATTTAACATGCTTTAAATTTTTCTTGGTAAAATTTTGCAGGAAGTTGAAGCAGCTATCCTACAAGCCAACTGCTCTCTTGCTATTCATAAAGTAAATCGCAAAAAGAATACAGGATTCTCATTAAATATGGTAATTTTGATACTGCTATTAGGTTCAGATTTTATATTCTTTATAACTACATACTGCGTAGTTTCTAATTACTCATCACTAATCTTTTATCACACTAGAACAACGATATTGAAAATCCTAACGGAAAAGTAAATCGGACTGATAGAATAGATTCAAGTTACAACAACCATTGACTTTTAAATAGGTTCAAGGAAAGCGTATACCAAACCTACTCCCACAGCAGCATTCAATCATTCATGAACGACCCACTGAAGCCAAAAGAAAGGTTATTTTGAATATTCGTCACGAAATTTGTTAAAGCTAGAACTACAAGTAGTATCTCTTTCATATTTTAAACGTTTTTTCTTTGTTGAATAGGATAGTAGCCCTGAAAAAATTGGATTGCTGAAAAGACTTAAGCATACATTCAAGAAAAGAAAACTCAAGCCTCCCATCAACAAACAAGCTCAAGAATATGACAGTTTGCCCTCAATTCATAGCAACTGTGACAATGAAAACCATGCACAACTACCGCCGTCTGAAAGCAGTCACGGTCAAATTGAAAAATCCCCAGTTATTGTGGAGGATGAAAGCTTATGTTCCCTCATTGACAAATACAACCATAAAATCCATGTATTTCCCTCTTTTCTTTGTCCAATCTGTCAACGAATAATGTACGAGAACTACAACACAATACGTAAATATACATTTACCAGCTCTATGATAGCAAACCTTCGCAGCAATGGATTCGACAACTATTCAACTGCCCAACAAATTACAATTTGCAAACGCTGTTATGATATTTTCAACCGTAACAAAATTCCATCCATGTCATTCTTTAATAAAATGGAAATTGATCAGTCTCCCGAATGTATATCTTCACTAACTGAAGTTGAAGCTAAGCTTATCAGCCAGATTCGACCGTTTATGAAAATATTTCATCTCTCTAAAGGACAGGGACAATTTGCATTAAAGGGATCTTGCGTTCACTTTCCACAATGTGTAGAGGAAATTGTTGAGACTCTTCCCATTAATAGAAACGCTGCTGACCTTCTTATTATTAACGAAACCAACCAACGTTCTGTAAATCAACAACAATTTCGTGTTCGCGGGAAAGCACTGTATGAGGCCTTACATTTTTTGAAAATTAATAATAGGCTTTATTCAGAAGTAACAATTGAGATCATACCCGATGAGGAGCTTCAAATTAATGAAATTCTTCTAAACCCGAATGTTCAAAATCCAAATATTATTGACAATGCATGTCAACCTGCTAGTGGCTACAAACCAACATCTGCGTATACTGAAATACTTCGAGCAACAATTTGTCAGGCTTCCAATATCTTCAATGGGGGTAATCAATCCATCGCAATGGTGTTTAGTGCAATTGCGCATTCCAGTATTCAATTCATCGGTACCTGGTCGTCTACCGATTTATACAATACACTTGTCACTGGAAATCAATATTTCGACAAAATATCTCCAAACAGAACTAACATTGCTATCAATCAAATATCAAGAAACATTACGTGTTTTGAAAACATTTTCATCCGGATAAACATAATTGAAGCAAAAATAAGTGGATATTTGAACAAGGTGCCAGGAGGCCAACTCTTTCGATTAACTACATGGATTGATGAATTCTTGCAGTCTGATAACCAATATGCCATTCTAAATGTCAACGATTTCAATCTATGCTTCATTAAATCTAACACGCACTTATTCCTTTTCGATTCTTTCTCAAGGGGACCCAAGGGACGTCGGGCAGAGAATGGAACTGCATGTGTTATAAAATGCAATATAGATGAGTCAGCAGTATTCTTCTCTCAGTTAATTCATAGAAACTGTCAACCAAACTATGCATTTACCAAAAACCTGGCAGTCGAAGACAAACAAAAATTTCAATTTACCATTAATTACGCTATTCCTGTTCGTAACAATGAAAATTTGCAATCACAAGTTGGACAAGTGCCAGGAACACCACTCGGAATACTCCATGGTTTCATACCTATAGATGATGGTAAGGACATTTTACGTGCAAGCTTCCATCAAGGAACAATTGCTATATTTCCAAACGGCGGAGGAAATCAATGCGCAGCTATGTCGGCAAGTGCGGCGGCACATGCTGTTATTGTCCCGATCGACAATTGGAGTACTGAGTTTCTGGATAATATTTTACTTCATGGAGATCAATTCTACTCTTCAATTCTGCCTTCCAGAAACCGATATTTAGAGGCTATTGAACTTAACGGGACAATTAATTGCACTGATAATATCAACGTATTATGTCGAGTTTCACTTAACCAAATTTGGCATGGTTCCCTGGATCTGGTCCCAGGCGACCTTACCCGTCTTTCTACTTCAATTCAAGATTTCCTTCTTTCAGACTACAACAATGCCATTTTGACAGCCAACGTATTTTGCATCGCTCTCATGAAGCAGGGTAATAACTTGTATCTATTTGACTCTCATTCCAGAGGACCAAACGGGGAGAATTCTGCTGACGGATTATCATGCGTCATTCGCTATCACTCCGAAAACCAGCACCAGCATGCAGCCGATTTACTGAATCAGTTGTGCGCACCAGCCCAACCATACCGACCAAACATGACTCATTTAGAAGAACAATTTTATACATACAGCTTGCGACCAATCGTCTGTTCTATACAAAACGCCAATGTACAACAAAACCAAGAAGACAATTTTCAGGTCCCAGTTCATAATGATGCGCAACGAGTAATAAATAATTCCGTACATCAAGAGAATCTTGATCCAATGGAACCGAAACTAGATATTCCGACTCACCAAAATCCACTTATGCTTGATTGTGTTGTACGGGTTGACGAACCGGACGAACCAACTCTAAATAAGTTTTTACAATCATGTAAGGCTAATGTTGAGGCTATTCCTGAGGTACATATAAGGCGACAACAAGGAAGACCGTTGTATCCGGGAATAGAAAGACGGCTAGAAGAACTAGCATTCATCAAAGCACTCCCATTTGGAGAATATGGTTGCAATGAAGAACGACAAATACAAATAACACCACTAGACTATTTCCAACAGAGGATAATGGGTGTAAACAAGAACTTCCATACAACTGAATATCTCTTCTATGCATTAAATCGCGTCGAGGCCCACACTATACAGCAAAAAATTGCTGTTTGTGGAAATATGGTTAGCAATAATGGCGCTGTGGATAACGAACAAGGTATTAATTTGCCGGGTCTTGAAAACATTCATTTGTATATGGGAGCAATTCGAGGAAGTGGTAGCTACTGGAAAAAATTCAGAGGTGATGTACTCGGTATGATTGAGCAGGTCGGTATACCGGCATATTTTCTAACAATTTCATATGACGACCTTAACTCGGTTCATTCCTTGACAGCCTTGTGGAAAGCCAAATACGGAATTAATGCTGAGCTTCCATGCTCCCCATCGAATATTCCCTATGAAGAAAGGAAACAACTTCTTAATGATTACCCTGTTGCGGCAGCTAGGCATTTCAACAATCGAATGAACATAATTCTTGAGATTTTGAAAAAGGATGGTGAGGAAATATTTGGACGAAAGATTATAGATTATACGTACCGAGTTGAATTTCAAGGAAGAGGAAGCCCGCACGTCCACATGTTATTGTGGGCTGAAAACCAACCAGATTGGAATACACCAGAAGGAATTGAGATTCTGGAAAGAAATATTAGCTGCTCATTGGACGTTCCGTATAAAGATTTGGTCATCCGATACCAAAATCACAGTCATCGTAGCACATGCTTTAAGAAACATAATATTTGCAGATTTGGGTTTCCAAGAAAACCCTCAAGTACAACAAATATATTAGACGAAGAGGAGATCGCGAAAAGTCATGGACGATTTGTTGAAATAAAACGAACAAAGGACGAAATAATGGTAAATAATTATCATCCAAAGCTAATTCAAATTCTAAAATGCAATATGGATATTCAAGCAGTTACCGGTACCAGAGCAATAGCATTCTATATTGGGAAATATTTGAGTAAGGGGGAGCCGACATATCTTCGACAGGAAATTAGAGATATCATCAACAACTTCAAGGCGGACTGTCGCGCGTCATATCACCGGAAAGCGCAAAAAATTGCAAGTGCAATTATTAAACATCGTGAAATAAGTGCCCAAGAAGCAGCCTTCAGATTGCTACACCTTCGACTACGTAATAGTTCCAGGGGTTTCGTATTTGTTCCAACTTACCTGCCGCAAAACAGGGTTCGCTTAATCAGGAGGGATACAATTTTCGCCGACGCACCGAAGACGGGTTTAAATATAATCGATCGTTATATGCTACGTCCCGATATCTTGGAACCCCTTTGTCTACTTGAATTTGCGGCATGGTGGACGCCACGAGCAAACAAGACACGTGAAGATTTAGACAAAGATCTGAATGACGGCGATGTGGATTCCGAAGATGAAACATTTGAGAGCAACGTTCTAAAGCTGAAGGACAAAAAGGGATTCATATGTAAGCGAAAACGACACGCAATTGTGCGTTCTCCATATTTTAAACCGTTGGAGCAAACTGATGAATATCTATATTCAATGATCCTCTTACACAAACCCCTAAGAAATGAAGATTTTCTATCCGGTTACGAGTCTGTCGCTAATGCATTTGATGCACTTAAAACATCGTTTAGAACTCACGAAGACGATTCCATTATCAACCCCGAACAAGTAGACAAAATAACCGCCATACTTCAACAATTAGAAGACAATCCTCCGGATTTAGATGATAATCCAAACAGCAACGAAGAAATACTTAATATATTTGAATTGGAAGATGATGAACCGCTGCAGGAAAATGAAATCTTTGTTCCCCCAGATCCAAACGGAATACCTCTTCGTGAGCGTGTGCGATTGTTAACCGCAGAGCAGAGATCGGTTTACGACAAAGTGCGGCACCAGATTATTCACGGTGGTCAAGAAAGAATGCGCCACATCGTGTGTGGGCCCGGAGGCACGGGAAAATCATTTCTGATCGAGGTTTTAACTGATTTAATTACTACAATGTGCCCTGGAGGACCTAGATCATTAATAAAGGCGGCGCCCACAGGAGTCGCCGCAAGAAATATTAATGGAGTTACGCTTCACAAAGCGTTTTCTCTTGGAGTGGAACAACATTCCATCGCACAGTATATGAAATTAGGTGGAAGATTATTGCATGAACGTAGAATGATGTTTAAGGATGTCCTATGGATTCTTCTTGATGAATATTCAATGATTTCTTATGAGACATTCAGACAGATCCATTTACGTTTAACGGAAATCTTTGGAGACAACTCTCCATTTGGGAACATGAATATAATAATTTTTGGGTAAACATCAGATATATACACTTCAGACATGTCATGTCATACTATTTATTGCTTGGCATTAACATGAAATGTCATTTATAGGGATATTTTGCAATTAGCCCCAGTCCGGGGGCATTGGATATTTGATCAACCCATCTATCTCAAAGCTGAACTAGATCTCTGGAAAATATTTGATTGTACCGAGTTAAAAACGGTTATGCGCCAACGTAATGCAGATCAATTCCTTGGAATACTTCAGCGACTTCGAATTGGAACTGTAATGAGGGATGACGTACAAAAATTAAAAGAAAGGCTTTTGAACCCCCTTGCAGAGAATTATCAAGAAATGCTTACAAGATCACGAGATTCGCTGCATTTGTATCCGAAGGTTAAACAGGTTGACGAATACAATATGGCAAGATTGGAGGAAATGAGAAACAGTGGAGAACGTGTATATAAACTGACTGCTTATGATACGTACGGATCTGGTTTAAAATTTGGATCCAAAATCCCAGTGGAATGTATATTCCAAGACATTAGGAAGTGTGCCGGAATTGCTACTGAACTTTATCTTGCGGTTGGATGTCGTGTAATGCTCAAATGGAATACTGACCCTCTTGGTGGACTTTGTAACGGAAGCACAGGTCAGTTCTGACATATAATTATACCTGTTATATAAAGAGCATGTGTTTGTATAGGTATACAAATATATATTACCTAATTTAAGCTGATATGAATAAAACTCACATTTTCATCAAATTTCTAGGAACGCTAAAAAAATTTATATGGACGGCGCTACGACGAGAACAGCATGAAGATGGTGACTTACCCGAATCAGTTCTAGTCCAATTTGATGATGAAGTTGCTACCAAACATCTGAGCAAACTGATAGGTTTTGAAATGTGTGCGGCAGTGAAAACCAAAACTTTTGAGTTCAATGGGAAACGCGGTATAAGAGTGCATAGAAGGCAAATCCCTCTATCCCTAAGCTTCAGTTGCACAACACATAAAGCTCAAGGCCTTTCATTAAATTCATGCACGTTATACATTGGGAAACATATATTTAAGCAGGGCCAGGTATATGTAGCATTATCCCGTTGCCGAACCTTCGAAGGTCTATACATAACAGAAATAGACGAAAAAAAGTTACTCGTTAACAAAAAAGGTATTGGGCCTGCTGCTACTAAGCCACATCGCGAAATGATGAGACTATCTTTAGTATCATTTCTTGAAGTTGGTGATGAACTCGATGAAAATCTTCTTAATAACTTGATTACATGGTGTTTGGAGTATGTAATGTGTAAAAATTGCAAAGAATGGGTTTGTATTTGTGTATGTTCCAATCCTACTAAAAAGTGAAAAATAAAAATGGTGTCAAAAATTTGACATCTTGTGGTCCTCTCGACCTTGAGTCCAGAGCCCACATAAAAGTAAAAAATAAATTTTGCTATGGAAGAGCGTCGAAGGGAGCGTGGTGCAGTGAGCAATTTTTTGTAATTATTTATTCCATAATCAAATGTTTTGGGCTTATACTCTTATAAACATAAATGTAAAGTAGTATTTCAATGTTAAATTAAATGTTAAACTGTTGATTCCGATTGCACTCCACCACGTTCATGTGAGATTTGCTGTTCTACCCGTCTAAAATATTAGATATATATTAAAATGGCTTAAATAGGTAATATTTCAACGATCCAATTTTAATAAATAATATGCAATGCTACAATAATAATAAAAAGAATAAAATTATACAAATTGCATACCTGTAATGTCTGCATTTGCTACATTTGGCGCACACGTAGCAACACCCGATAATAATGATCAGCATTAAGATCAATACTCCAATTAATAGTAATCCACTACAACAAATATAGACAAAGATACTATTAAGTTATTATAGGATAATTAACCTTAGTAAGTACGGTTCACAATGCGTAATCTCATACCTAAAAGAATGGAAAAAATCCATTGTGTCTGTGACTACATCCGTTGCAGTATCCTCAAACGGCATCAGCAAGTGTTTTCCTGCATCTTCCACTTCATCAAGTAAACTTTCTGGCATATCTCTTTGTCCAAAATCATTCAAATATGGTGTGTCCTTTACTATAACAAACATGCAATATATACTTGTTGCATTTCAAATAAAATAACTATTGAATAATCAAATATTTAATATGTCTTATCTGTTTAATACTAGTACGTACTATTTTATTATCATTCATAAGTTTATGTGTGATCAGAAATTAACATTTAATCAAGTATATTTTCAAGTTGCATTACATGTCATAATTAACTTACAGGCATGGTCAATTTCCGCTTTTGTTGCGTTATGTTTGGAAGAAGTCCAAAAGTCAGACATCATATTACGAATATTTGTATTCCAGAGGTAGCTATTACTAAAACAAATCATTCGCAAACTTTTATAAAATATTATGTATTTATTCTTTCGCCACAATCAAAACATTCAATATCTGTATATAACACGTATTCATGTTTAAAAAAATCAGAACACAATTACATTTTTATCTATATAAGGATTAATAATGTTCTCTGGATATTTAGAGGAAAGCAGTTCACTTCAAACAGTAGCTAGTGTCACAATAGCAATATGTGCTTTTAGAAGGCTTTGACTTATGATTGCAACCAAGCTTCTCTGCATCTGCACAAGAACGGTGTACTCGTTTGACTGTTCCAGCATCAATCCTTACAATAGCACATACTTGACCTGTAACAAAATTAAAATACATTTTAATAGACATGATCAAATATACTAATAAATGTACTATTATAAATTAAGTCATATATAAATAAGTTAGTACCTTCATTACACTTCCTTGTATTCCTTGGCTCATTGAGACAGTCCTGCTCTTCTGGAAGATCAGCTTCTTTTAATTTTGCTCCTCTTACTGTGATGCATTCATAGCAGACAATGGCTAGATAAAAAATTTAAAAAAACAATTCATCATTAGTCATCTTTTCATAAGTCTTATATCTATTAACTGATTATTATTAACTACATTATGTTTATTAACTGACTACATTTACTTACATTCCACTTTACGATGCTTTTCGTGATACTCCTTTACTGCCGACACAAACACAAGGATGATGACTCCAAGAAGGAAAAGATAAAAAAGAACACGAATCACAGTAAGGAATATTTCCAGTTTTGTCTTCTTTTTGCGTGTCAGATCAGCTATCGGCAATACCGCGGTTACACCACCAGATTGAGACGCCATTTCCCCTGTCATCCTAAAAACAATAGAAAAGAAATAAAATTTAAATACATATTGTTTAAATACATTTAAATAACTGTTATTGCATATAACCACAACAGAGTATAATATAGACGAAAATAATGTAAATTTTCTAAAATATTACCTTCGATAACGATAAATAGTTGATCTGATACTGAAAAATAGCACGTACCAAATTACAATACGTTAAATCTGGTCACAGCACGTCGGTAAAGCACAAACCGTTTCACTACTTTGCCAAAGAAAGAAATCTGACAAACGGGTTTCGCAGCACGTTCTTACAAGTAAATGCAGGGGGATGAATTTGTAATATAATTCAGAAAAATGATGATGACTAAACAATTATACTTTAATTTAAATGGCTAAATTAATTGGCTTTACTGTCACTGTACTGCAAAAAAGGAGAAAATTAAGCACGTGTTCTGAAGAAAGCGGTGAGACTACATTATCTCCGATGAAAAATAAGCCAAAAAATGAGTATGAAAAATTTTATATGAATTGAGGGGAAAAGCATAACGTGACCTGTGAAAAAAATGACAATAGGTTATGTAATTTCATTTCATATGGCATGGCATGGCATGAAAGTTCATTGCAAGGTCATTGCACTGTCATTTACGTGCAGGTCATTCTGCATGCAAAAAATGCTCACGGCACCACGCTCCCTTCGACGCTCTTCCATAGCAAAATTTATTTTTTACTTTTATGTGGGCTCTGGACTCAAGGTCGAGAGGACCACAAGATGTCAAATTTTTGACACCATTTTTAT
>JAHZMV010005420.1:0-11977 GCA_027743765.1 Coecobrya sp. COE2
TTGTTAGATATAATAGATTAAATTTAAGTATGCTGCAGCCTGTTCCCTTGCCTTCGTGGAAAACCATTTCCTATAACAATCAAATTTAAATACAAAGAAAGAATGTTGAGATTTGAGACATGTTCAATCAATGCACCAAGAATAGATGTGGCTGTAGTAACCATATTTTATGTTTTTACGAAAGACTACATAAGTGTATGAAAACAGTTCATATTATGTTTTTAAGTATGTTTTCATTTTTTGTTTAAATAAAAATTCTGTTCAAAAAAATAAAATATTCAACGATTACAAAATTTAATTGTGTAAGCTATACAAATAAATTCAGCTTGATGAACATTGCAACTAAAATATTGACTCCATGTTTAACGTTTTAAATAATGTAAATATATTAGTGTTTCCGTTTTCCTTAGATTCTACCAAACTGTAAGCTTAACTTGAAATGTGGATAGAAGAAAATCCACTAGGAAGTATTGATGCACACAAGCAGCAGCTGCGGAAGAAATACTACGATCTTAAATAAGTTTTTCTGTATACGATGTTGTACATCATTTTTCCTAAAAAATCCAAATACACTTTCAATAAGAGAATTGACCAAACCAAGCTCGTCAATGACGTAAATAATACATATTGTGTTAAATAGTTAAAACTGCCTCAGTGTACAATTAATAAAAATGAGTAATTTTTTGAAGGATTTTCCATGTGCAGATTTAAAAAAGGACAAACGGAATTGTCCATGAAAAGACATTTATTTTATTGTATTCATATTTGTTGTGTATATACCCTTTCTTCATTTAATACAAAATAGAAATGCTCATAGCTTATATTTAGTATAAACATTTGGTATATTAGACTATAAACAATCATTCGGCCCGTAGTATTGCGGCAGTAAAACTGCACACATGAAAACTCCGTCAATTTACCCATACCATGCGGGTGCATAAATAAGTTAGTAAGTATGATCATAAATTTTTGTTGTGTTTTTGGGACATTAAATTTTATGGTTGAGTCAGGAATTCATACCATTATTTAAAAAATAGCTGTTGAGAAATATATTGCATAACAGAATGGTAATATGGTCTTAGGTAATAAATGTACTTCTATTGCTTCGCTCTACTTTGAATATGCTAGTTTATTGGTGTACCAACTCAATAAATTTAACAAATTCTCATGGTACAAAAAACTGGCAACGAGTGGAAATATGGATGTATCGAAACGCACATGCCTTGTGTAGATTATTATAATGGCTGGCTTTAGAATATAAAGGGTAATGAGATTGGTTGAAAGGGGTCTTAATAATAAGACAAAATCCAGTAATCTTCTAAAAACTCTACGCACAATTGCTTGCTCGACTTTCACAATTGCAATTCACACTGGGTATATTATATGTTTTTATATTGCTGTATAGTGTACTCAACATTTGGAAAAAGAAAAAGGTTTACCACAGCAGAGCAGCATTATCAACAAATCAACACTTCATACATGTATGCTTATGTGTGTTTGGATGCTAGTACTTAAATATGTATGCATTTATTTAGAAGTTCAACATGTACTTAAAACGTAGCAGTTTTAATCTTTCATTCCCTTTTTTCTTATCTTCCCCTTTGGTTGTGCTCATTATATCAAATTAACATTTTATTTACATTATATCAAATACCATTGGAAAATTTATTACCTTCTGTGCCGTATTTTATGTGATTAATATTGATTTGTGCTGTGCCACTCGAAATAAAAACCAAAATCTCAAATCGATCGATAAAATGGCATTTGGTGGGAGATTGTACATTATTGTTCCCGTTTTTCCTGAGGAGGTAAGCATAATTAGAATTAGCACTAGTATTCACTATACAAGTTAATATATAAACCATTCCATACGTTTATCTTAAGTAAAGCCATTGTCAGACCTACTTGTAAACCGAGATTCATAACCATGTTCCGATTTTACATGCTAAATGGGTATAATTTGGTTAATTCATAATGACCCGCTTTAAAACAATATACTTCGCTTGCTTGTTTAAAATGCTAAATTGCAGTTATGGGAACTGATTCTGGAGGAAATTGATGGAAGCAATGAAATAGAAAATCTTTTCCTTGCCATCCCGCAACTCAGCATATGTTTCAGGAAGAAAATGATGGGTTGGTGTTTTGATAAGGTAAACAAGTAGAAAAAGATATCGGTTAAACACATCGATTCCATCCATAAATCTAATATAGATTATACATGAATTGTAACTGTTTTACGTATTTCCGCACATATTTAAGCATTTGTGTCACAACCAAGGAAACGTTTTCTTGTGCCGTTTAGTTTCCAAACGATGGTGTAATGCCGTCGACAATTTTCTGGAGAACCATCCCTCACATTTACCATACAAGCTAAATGTTGCTTCCGTCGGTGTTTACCATACAATGAGTTCTCGTACGTCGATCTCTCTAAGGATTTAAAAAGTCTGATTTGTAAACGATTTTACGATACAGAAAGTATTCTGGATGCGCAAAAGCAAATGATGAATCATTCTCGAAATCCATTTATTGGAAGAAATGTTATCTTCAGGAGGCTAGGAAATGACGAAAATGAGGATGCGCAAGAAGGACTGGAGACTGAAGCGTTTCTGGATGCAACTTTGGCCTTCTTGGAGAAATATGGCCACTTCATTTACGATGTTGTTCTAAACTTTGGCACATTTTCCCCTCCTACCTTTTCCTCGGCGAATTCCGCATTTGGGAAAATAGTGAAATGTCTTAGCTATCTGCCTAATGTCCGCACGCTTGGTATAGGCTTTCAATATGACAATAATTATACAAGCAATGGTGAATTTGCCAAAATTTTAAACAGCTACAAGGAATTGCAGCATCTGCGCCATTTAAACACATTAATAATTGAGCCGGGGTATCAGTTTGGAAGGGCGAACATTGGAAAGTTAATTAAACTTTTACGCGGAAAGGCTTCAATAAGGAAGCTGGTTATTCCACCAAATATATGGCATTTCAAACTTTGCAAGCAATTTCCCAATCTGTCCGAACGTGTTATTCATATGAAGATAGTTTTCAAAAATGAAAAGCCTCCCAATATATTCAAACACTTACAAGAATTCAAGAATCTAAGGAAACTTCAAATTATCACTTCTATATTTGGCAATTCATTAAATTTGTGGGATCTTTTGCAATGCCTCTCAACCCAACAAATCGAAGAGCTAGAAATTAAATCTCAAAACACACTGGCTTTGAATAATTCTAACTACCTGAAAAATCACTTACCTTGTGTGTCAAGTCTTAAATATCTGAGGATTCCTGATTCAATGGAAATGGATTTCGATTTCCTGGTTAGATTATCGTCCCTAAATCATCTCCAAATATCCTGGAGTTTTGACGTGAAGCAAAAGTGGACTCGAAGGAAACTTTCTAGAACACAATCTCATTTAACAGGTATGTATAATACGGAGTTATATTTATGATGACGTTATTCCGACTGGAATAAATGTTTGGGAAGAGTTGCATGCTCTAAGAATTCTCACAATTCATGGAACAATAGCCAAAAAATTTGTAAAGGAATACGGAAACAAATGTTTCTGCTCCAGGCTTTATCCATAGTGTAGAATATATTAGAAGTATAGTGTAAATAGAAAGGTTTATCTGCACAAAATGTGATCTATCAGCAATGTAATTTTTTTGTTCTCAATAATTGTATAGTCTGATTTCATGTCTACATAAATTTGTTCTGTGCGGAAATTGAATTCAGCCATGACAGGTATTTATATTAGTGCAGAATCAAATGAAGTAACTTATTTTAGTGCGGCTGCTGATGATGGAAACTACACTTAAATTGTCATCTTATAAACCTCGTTCGTTTATGATAAAGAAATAATGAGTACGGATATTGTAACAAGATGTTGCAATTCTTTTGCAGTTTTCATATGAATGATGCACTCTTTTAGGCTTCTACTTTAGTTAACATGTTCTCGTAAAGTCGCACTAGATGTAGTATGTTCTTTCTGGAAAGAGCGATTACGTTTTGCGCCGAGATATTAACATTGAAGCTTAAATAAGTCTCCCTTACATACCGTTAACGAATTTATAAAAAACTTCACGATTTCTTTACAACTCTCTAAATGAATTAATTGACAGAAATTTGCTAACAATATTTTATTTATGCTGTATCTGTTACTGTGTGCTGTAAGGCTGTTGTAGTTAGATTCCAGTGGAGGTGAATATATAATTTTAGATATTCATAAATCACATTAGAAATTACATAAGAATAATATAGTGATTTGATTGCTTTGTAATCAGAATACAGCTAAAAATTGAAGCATTATGACTCCACAATTTTCGATGTCAAGTACTGTCTCTAATCCTGAAACATTTAATCCTTTAATTTATGCTTTGGGTTTATCCATAAACTTTAATGAGAGAACAGAAACATCATATTCATAAGTGAAAGTGAAATATAGAATTTGAAAGGATTACATTACAACAATACAATCATATTTTAGGAATTTCGTTTTACAGTTTCCACACAATAATTAGTATTAACCATGTACTCAAATGTTTAATTTTGTGTTGTTGTAATGAGCAGTATATTTAATATATTGAGAAATAAAGGTGTATCCTGAAACCTTCTTAATATTATAGAGCTGTTGATATATTGTAGCCTACTTTATTCTATTTCGATTGTAAGGATCTTACTGGGGTAGTGTAGCGTCATAATAAGAAGGATGAATTTTAGTGAACAGCAGCATGAATGCTGAATATTGTTTTTCTACATGTGTATTGGCTAGAAAGAAAAATGTTTTTCTATGTTAACGTTCTTTCCTAGAACTGTTTATACTGAAATATCCTTTTGTTCCAAAAATGCTCAGAGGCATATATGCATGACCTGACACTTTAATGAATCTAAGGTTTAGATTTTTAATTTCTAATGCATTGCTAAGGTTAACGTTGAGAAGGGTAGGCTGAGCTGTGGCGTAACCATTCCAAACTTACACGTACTCGAAAACAATACGTTTTAGGTAGATTAGTCCATGTATTATTCTGCTTATGTACTTAGGAAGTATACTGTAGTGAGTATGACACTACTAAAATGCTTCAGTTTATTATTGATTCAGGCTCAAAAACCTAAAAGCAGCTTTGCTACAAGTAGGCACCGCGCAACAGTGTTTATAGTTGTTTAGTGTCTATAAACTTACTCATCATAAACATTATTTGAGACTGCATCTCTCTTCCGCACAGTGATATTCAAGATTGCAATGGAGCAAATGTTTATTAATAGCGATTTCATTTCGCGTTTGTAATAACTCAATTGAACGAATGTAATCTTATCAGTTAAATACGAATAACATTTTGTCATGTTACCGAATTAGTAAAAGTGGCGTTTGAGTACTACTGATTTTAATACGTCATATTTAATAAATTCTTCGTAAAAATATTCAACAATATCGAAAAGTTAAAATAAAGTGTACATCATAGAAATTGTTATTTGCAAAAATTTATAGAGTGAAACCTAATTTCTCTTCTATAGTATTCGTTATCCATTGAGTAGCCCAAATAATTTGACCATTTTTTGGTAACAGATATTTTAAGCAATGGGTTCAAATTTGCGCGAGTGTCTCTTTTGTGGAATCACGAAGTCAACGCCATACCAGTTAGAGGTGCACATACGTGGCCATATCCAAGAAAAACCATTTCTTTGCACGAAATGCAGACTTTGTTATACGGATAAAAAGAACTTACTGCGACATCAATTTATGATCCATGATGGAACGAAAACAAAACCATACATTTGTTCTATTTGTAGCAAAGGATTTTTTTACTTATCGGACTTAACTAGGCATGGAAAAATACATCAGGAGAGAATGACCGTCAAATGTGATAAGTGCCAAAAGTCGTTTTCAACTACGGGAAGCTTAAATGTACACATTCGAACTGTTCACCTTAAGGAAAAAAACTATAAATGTTCGCTATGTGATAAGGCTTTTGGAAGAAGCAGTGGCCGCAACGACCACATGCAAAGACATACCAGAGAATCAACATTCATTTGCAGCATTTGTAGCAAGACATTCATAAAGAAATGGGAATTAGCCGCACATCATGCAAATATGCATTCTCGAGAAAAAACGTTCCAATGTTTAATTTGTGGGAAAGAATTTGCAACACAGAGTAACATCACAAAACATCAACTGGTTCATACAGAAATATATAATTACAATTGCAACATTTGCAATAAAACGTTTAAGCGTCGAGCGGATCGCAACTTTCACCTGAAAATTCACAATGATTTACGCCCCCATAATTGCAATGTTTGCAACAAATCTTTCAAACGTTTACATGTGCCAAAGTTCTCATATGAATACCCATATCCGCTTTGTTCATCAGAAAGAGGAAAACCAGTATAATAAGTATCCATGTATTATGTGCAGTATAAAATGTGCAACAAATTTGAATCTTGAAGAACACACAAATTCTCATACTAGAGAAAAGCCTTATAATTGCAGCACTTGTGAAAGTTCCTTTTCTCGGAATAGTGGACTTCAAGATCATAAAAAGATCCACTCCGGAATTAAGCCTTTTAAGTGTGAGATTAGTTTAAAAGCATTTGTAAGACTTTCACATTTGGAGAGTCATGTGAGTGTTCATACGCTTGAGAAAGCATTTCAGTGCTCCCATTGCTCCGTCAGATTCTCACATAGTGCCACCTTAAGAAGACATATGTCTCGTAAGCATTCTTAAGAATAGTTTATAGTTTAATTATTCAACATCTGGTACAGTATTTATGTCTTACTGTATTTAAGTTGGCGTGAATTAGAATACTTAACATCTGAGGTAACCGATTTAATTGTCATACGAAAAGATTTTCAACTAAAAAGCAATAATTCGTCACTAAAGATAAATATATTAATAACCTCTGCAATGCTTCTATTACGCCGTATCTTTGTGCTACATGTACGCGTAATGAATTTTCTTTTTCTGAAAGAAGATCACAATGTAATATGTTGGTTCTGTGTGTATATTATTACTAATTAGGATTTAAACTTGTATTCCATTTTTGCATTCTGTCTAATTATATAATTTAAAAGGCATTAAATAAAAAGTTTAGAATTATATGTATATTATATTTAAAATGAATACCAACAAGAAGTTTTAGTTTTCCAAATGACAGTTAATTTTGCGAAAGCAATGCATTTAATATAAGGTGGCTCTTGAAGCTCTTTTTCTACAGATGTATATTAGAAAAAATGTTGAAAGCTAAGTTAATGTCGAAATTACCAAATTGCGATGTCAGCAAATATTAAGAATAAAAGGCACTCAAATCAAGAAAGTCAATTTTACAAATCCTTTTATTTAAAACCAATTGACAAATTCTAACGAAGAACTCGTCAGCACAATTTTTAACTGACTGCGAAGGTGAACACAAACGCCGGTAGACTGGCTGCGCACTGCTATTATATCCACAATTTCCCTCTTATAATCTTCCCTCCATTGACCTTTAATCCAACTGAGCAGTCAACAGCGTCCTCAGATAAGCTATGTATATGTATATAACTAACATTTTTGCACATTAACTACAAGCATTATAATTGGGTTTGATACAAAATCATAGTGGGATTTTTACTCATACTCACTATAGGCATTATAATATAATTTATATCTAACTATCAATGTAAACTACTATTAAAATGGTTCTTATTGAAAATTACTTATACAATTATAAATACTAATATTTCAACTATAACTTAATTTATTTTAATAAATCGCCTTACAAAGATTAACTAAACTGTAGACTTGACATAAGATTTTTTACGTTAACTTGAATATTAAAGCATTTTATAATGTATAAAATTAGCAGATTCATGTAAAATATATTCTAATTTTCCGCGAAGATAGCCGTAAGTCTTGTAAATAAGTAACAATGCATTTAGAGCAAACGCTATTCCGAGATAAGACCAGTGTAGTCATACAGCCAAAATGTAACACAGGTGCTTAACTGTGATATACCGTTCCATATAAAATGCAAGATGTCAACACGCCGACCAAAGGTACATTGTCGACACAATAAAATTACGTGAAAAATTTGTGTAAAAGCACCGGCTACAACAAATGTCTAAAATCTTATCTAAAGATAAACCCAAATGTTTAACTTTGCAAATGTAGTATATTTAACAATCGGTTCCCTCGAAAATATAATTTTGAATGTCACCTTAGAGTCTAAATTAGTAAGCCATAACATGCACAAACATTAAAATTACTGCCTATGAATTACATCATGTATGCCATCTACACGAAACATAACTCTTTACAGTTTTTGAACGGAATGTAGTGCATTTTATCAAAAATCTGCTAGGTCTGGATGATTTGAAATTTAATGGAAGCTTGATCTTACAGTATGTCTATTACAACTAGAACAATTAGCACTTTTACAAACGAATATAGTTAGCTTTCAAAACAGAATAGTATTTATTTGAGTTTTACTCTCAAGGAATATTTGACGTGGAAAACCCATAAATTATTTTGCTTAAATATGTATATTGATGCAAACTGTACACTAAAATGCTTTACCTGGTGGACTTAATATTTATTGATATCAAAGCTATTTTAAAGATTTTTGCCTGGCAAGCTCTGGAAAAGCGATAAAGTGGAGTCAATTTCCCAGGACATTTGAGACGCACAAATTGATTAAATTGGATTTTACATAGTTTTCACCTAAAACGAAGTCTACTCGGAATGACTTCTTTTGTGTTGTGACATAGAGCGGTGGTTTCCAAAGCCGGAATTACAGAGCTTAGCTTGCAGTTATACGGTCTTTCCCCAGTATGTCTATTTATATGTCCTTCAAAACTTTTGAATTGTTTGTGAAAAAATATTTTTAAAATGTTCATGACTTCAATGTAGAATTCCAATAAAACATTACTTATAAAACCTCCAAACGTACTACAATATTGCTACTTTCTCCACATATTTAAACCAAAAACTATGGTGTTCTTTATTTAAAATTTTCAATAGCAAAATTATATTTAAATGACAAATTATGACAAATATAAATGTTATTAGAATTCGTTATACTACAAACGCATACAACTACGTTTTAGTTAGGCAACAACTTTACTAAATTGGTGGTAAAATACTAAATTAAAAATAGCATTTATATTAGTATCGATGTGAAGTGAAATGCATTTGATATCACAATTTGATTGCCTGTTTACTTTCGCTTTCCGTCTTATGACACAAGTTGCTGCATTTTCAATTTTTCAGTTTCACTGCATGACAGCGTTGTTCGTATGGAAATATAAACTTGTAATCCTCATTATGTGGCCGTAAAATAAACGCAATCCATCCACAGTAAATCCGTTTCAATTTCAAAACCCTTCAAAAAGATATACGAATTGTTCTTATTAGTATGATTCTAGTTTCATTTTAATCCACATTCTCAGTTAAGGATTTATTTACTGAAACACAATATAACAAATTTTATAACAACCAGAAAAAATGATAATTCACAAAACAAGATATTACATCGTTTTTTAAAAGAAATAGAAAAAAAATAGTTTTAATTATTTATATTCAATTTGTTTAAATGTCTGTTTTTAAATGTCAATTTTAAATGTCAATGCTTTAAACAAATTCTTACTACTTTATATAATTCATCATTAAATTATAAATTTCTCTATACATTTAAGATAATAATCTTTTTAACTTTTTCTTTAAAACATTTTGGTGATTTTGGCTCCTTAATGTCACTTGGCAAACTATTCCATAACGCCACAGTTCGATACTGTAACAAACTTTTGCCCATCTCCTTCTTAGGATAAAAATTACAATCATAGTCATGTGACCTTCTTTCCGATAAAGAACTCTTATAGTAATCACTAAATAATTTTTTTCAACATTGAAATTAATTCTGTACATAGTACAATTGAATTCTATATATGAAGACCGTCTAACACATAGCCCTTGCTTAAGGATAGAACAAAAATACGGTGACTCTGCAGGCAGTGAGAGTCACATTTATGCTAATACTTACAAATACATACATTTGAAAAGCCGATAAAAATAATCTGTATATCCTAAGGCAAATGCGAGTGTGGCAATATATATGAATTAGTATGAACAATTTCAAATTAAAACTCAGATATTCCAATTTTCTCTTTCAGTATCTACTTTAATTTTTATGCAAGAAAACATATTCTCATGCTATTCAATTGTTGGTAGTTCTATCGAGCAACGGCCATAATTCCATATGGAATATCTTAAGTATTATTTTTTCTAACTGGTCAACAAATTAATATTAAATTTTTGTTATGAGAATATAACTCATACAGTGGTAGGAATGAACCTTCGTTCGATTGGCTTCCAACGGAAATGGAGCATGTAACATATAATGTTTCAACGTAAATATGTTGACCTAACCTGCTTTCATTACAAACAAAGCACTTTGGAAACCATCAAAAATATGAACGGTTTACCATACTTTTAATACCAAGACCCAAATTCCGCTTTATAAAGTCGTAATGATTTGGTAGCCAGCGACATGAGTGCTTGTTCCTGAAGCTATTTTATTTAATATTTGTTATTCGGCCGGTAATACAAACATATAATGCTAAAGATGTTTCTGATCAAGCCATTCCCATTGTAAGATAGGACTGGCAAATCGGGTTGCTGAAACATTTATATTTTTAAATAAAATAAAAGCAGAAATAATAGCTTGAAATGTGCTTAATGCCACATCTTGCAAAGTGTTTATGAATAATTTATATATCTACTCTTTATACAACGATATACATATACATACTACATACACAAATAAAGCTTTATTCCAAGCATTTGAAAATACGTGCGCTGGCTGTGCAGTTGAGTTCTCTCCAAATTGATATAAAAAGCTATATTATAACAAGCATCTCTAAATTAGAACGCTTAGACCGTTCGACAACACCTAGTTTAACAAGTAATTATAGAGCAAGTAGATCCAAAACCTTTTCACCAGCAGTTACAGATAAACTATTAAAAGTGTTTTACATAAGCATTCTATTGAAAGTGTTAAAAAAATTACATACGAAAATCAATTACAAAGTGAAAGCAGACAAAAGTTAGTTTAGTTTTTTTGGAGACAATATTTTACGCTGCAGTGTCGGTCTATTCCGAATCTGTGTTTTAACCAAACATCAGAAACTGGAATTTAATTTCTTACAAAACAAACTCATTACCTAGAGGTAAGTTCTGATATATCATATAAAATGACATAAATAGATACCAGCCAAACAACATAAAAAGTAACACTAAAATATTTTTGTTGTTGTCGGTTTGATATTTTATTCTGAAAGGTTGTATAAAGTAACTTTACATATTAGTTTCACGATAACTCAATTCTCAAACAATTTGCTTCCGGATACACCATTTCTTACATTTAAATATGAACAATGAAGAACAGTAAAGTAGCTGAAAATATCCTTCAACCCAATCCATGGATTACCCCACTGCTTTTGCTGGCCATCAAGATATACCAATTTACTTTTGGCAGACTTCCAAGTTCTTCAATGCAGATTTCAATATCTACGTCAAACAAATTGGTATTTGAGCGTCCAACTGTTACATGGTCAACCCTGTTTAATTTGGTTTTCTTTTCCGTACAAAACATCATGATTGTCTCTGTTCTACTGCACATGCTCCTGAGCTCAGAACCAATTAACTTGGACGGCCGACACGTCCTACAGATTGGTGTTGCAATAATGGTTTTTACCTGGGATTTTCTTCTATCCATTTTAACTCGGATTCGTGTTATTAGCGGTGGGTTTGAATATACTGAGATGGTTAATAGTTTGCTTCAATCAAACACTTTACGAGACAAGACCAAGAATTTCCGTAATGACTTCCCGGGATTTATCCTTGCGTATATGATGGTTGCCATGAATGTTTTCGGAATTCCTACTACAATCCTTATGCGGGTGCTGAGAGGGGACCCGTGGTATATGGTATTTGAATATTTGGGATGGAATCC
>JAHZMV010005421.1:0-11185 GCA_027743765.1 Coecobrya sp. COE2
ATATAGTATCGTGTGAAATAAAATAAGAGTGATTTTGTAGCAGTTCAAGAAGAAGAATTGACACCGCGTTCGAAAATCTTTCTTTTTTGTCATTTACACTTAGCAATTTCCGTCGGTATTTTGTATCAAGTATCCGACACAATATTATATTTCGTCCCACATTTATCAAATTTGAATCATCTTTAAGATTAGTCCAGCTTCCCCTCCAAGGTAATGTAGGAAATGCCTCATTGGAAAACTGTTGCGCAGTGGCGTAAGCAATCTCTTTCTGAGATACGTTCTGAAAATGGATGTATTCCTTGCAACGACATCGCTTCAAATATGACGCGTGTATCAATTTTGCATTGGGAATTGAGAGAACGATCAGCAGGAACAGGTCGTGTTGAACATTTCTTCTACCAATGTTTTTAACGCGCATCCAATCTGTCATCATGTTGTACAGTTGCAAATTTGTATATTTTGGGTGGGTTTCATTTACAATCCAAAAAGTATACAGGGGGACGGTAACAGATGGTGTGTTTTCATTGCTAGACTCGCTATCATGAACTTCGAGAAACCTAAAAATATTGGCTACTGGCATTGTAAGAAACGGTTTAAAAATATATTTAGGTAAACTTAATAAATAAGGAGGAAGAAATAATGCAAAATGCAAAATTCCTGTCCACGGTTTAGTGGAAACTGAAAAACTGGAGAAGTTGATTAGAAAACAGTACTCCAAAATGTACCCTTCGTTCCTCTTGTTATTCAGATATTTTGAAGATGAGCAAGTTAAATTCTTGATCGTAAAATTGTAATGGCTTTCGGGGACCTGATTTGGTATCCACACAAATTTAGGAATGTTCGAATGGTTGTTTATAAGTAATGCTGGATATGGCTTTCGGACCAGTACCGGGAATTTTGGTTCTGTTACATCAGCCTCTTGGTAGTTTGTGATGACTACTAATGTTTGCGTGTATGGCGCAGATCCAATAATTTCGGAAATGTTAACTCTGGTTGAGGAAGCTATTCTAATTTGATCTCCCAGTGGACTACTGTCGGGTTTATGAAATAGATTTGCATCAGATACATTAACAATTTCAGTTAATCTGATAAAAGTATTTGGATCACATATTACAAAAGTAAATGCCAAGTAGCAAAACACAAATGGTTGCAAAACCTTCCAGTACATTATAAAAGGGTATTACAATCGGCATCACTAAGCGCTTAGATTTTAACCAAGAAGATCGTTTTGGTTCTTTCGCCTTTAACGTAACTATAACTACGAAAAATTGAAGAACTTTGAATTACAAATCCCTTTTTGTACATCTAAGTATAAGTGTTGAACGCTATTTCGCTTACTGAGCTAACTGCGAAATACTAAATGGGTAAAACAAATTACGCAAGTAAATCTGAAAACGTTTAAATTCTATCTACCTTAATCTAAATTATATGCTACGATTGATATAAAAAGGAATATATGTGTGGTATGAATATTGGTGGGGAAAATTGTATTTTCAAATGAAACACATGCGCCAGTGTAACATTATTGATATAGTACATGGTTACATTCATTACATATGTTTAAAATATACTATATAAGCGGGTTTTACTAATTCTAGACTTATGTCATGTAAGTAACATTTATGAGAGTTATGTCATCATTTACCAAGAATATCGTCGAACCCCTACTAATTGCAGGAATGTAAGTACATATTAAAGACAGCGGAAATTTTCATCCATAACAAATCCTTAGGATAAGTTTAACATTGGAAGAAACAAATATCATGAAAAGCCTTTCTATAAAACACTGTTGATATTCAATTTTTGTTATGTATATGTATAAAAGTCACTCGGCATTTCAGGTGGATGGAGGATGGGATATTCATATTAGTTTTTTCAATTGTAAAGGATTTTTGAAACAGGATAGGCTTTATTGATTTCAACTTACTCAATATTTCGAAAGTTGGTCAACTAGCTTTTTAAAAATCTATTTTACGTATGTAATCAGTTTATCTGATCAAGGTCTTTTGTGGTTATGCGGAACGCTTCAATTATAAAGAATATTGATTCGTGATAAGATATGCTAAGCCGGCAATGGACATGAAGATTCATGTCGTATTTGTTCTTCCATCGAGCTTATAAAATATATAAAAGATTTATTGAATACGTGTTATTTATACATGCATATTTCGAAATATTTTTTTTAAATCTTACAAAATGTTTGAAATATAAATAAGAGGAAATGTTAAAGTTAATGAAATTTGAGTAAATAAAAAGTAAGGTATTTTAATCTCAAGAGAAAATGTCAGATACAAATGCAGCATCAATCGATTTTACCCTTTATGTTTGGGCACTCATGTCCAGAAATAAAACCAGAGAAGTATTGAGTTTATTTAAAAATAATTACATGACTGTTTTCAAACATAGCCTGAACCAAACACGAAAAGTGTGCCGTCCAAACTATAAAAAATTCAAGTTCTAAACTAAATGAAAGTTAAATGTAAAGAGTAAAAATCATATATTGTTCTTTCTTTTATATAACGGTTTGTAATTATGCGCATGTGTACAAACACACGTAAATTAAATGTCTTGATATATTTTAGTTACAATTAAATTTGTTCTGTGTCTAGAAGGAGATGTCGATTTTTGTTTTAAGAAATCAAAGTTATTTGCTTTTGTAAATTATACTTAACGTTTACAATGTAATATATTTTTTAATGAATGGAATGCAGGAAAGAAAAACGGCTAAGGTAAAGCTGTCGAGGCGAGTCTTTTACTTCATGGCTAAAATTAGGATTTTTTAAAAATGATCCTATGTCAATAGCATACAGCCGTTTTTTTCAAATCAGAATGTACCGAGAGCGCACAAATTCCTCATTCCGATAATTATTCATCGTCGTTTCTACAGAGGCAGCCTTCCTGCTACAGTGAAGATACATTACTGTAGACAATGTGTTAAGGGAAAAATGAGTGTCACGATAAATAATTTTGGAAACAAGGATTAGAAGACGGTGATTGACAGGTTCATTGGAGCGTATTTTTGCATACCCTTTTGAGTATTAGCCTATGCACATGCATGCACTTTTTTCAGCACGATTTAATTTAGTGGTTCAAATATGTATAGTACTTGTTAATTTTTGCAAGTAGTCTCTCAAATCTTGAGAGCATTAATACCATACAAATTCGTTTTGACACAATTTAATCTTTAGCCTTTCAAAAATCACTGTCTCAATCGCTGCAGAATCAAATTGATTTTTCTGTATCACGGTATATAAATTTCGGGTTTTTTCAATTTTGGATCATTTTACTGTTGAGCGCTTTAGCAGGTAAATCTTATAGCGTAAAAATGTATCCTGTATTTCTCTTGTCATTTCTGTAAACCAACTAATCGCAACAATCAATTGATTCCAAAATTGATGCCAAATCCAATGGACTACTTCTGCTATATTTTCCATCAGGAAGGCAACAAACGCCATACATAAGCCTCCACAAAGTACTATAAATATAACGAATATATTTCCCTGCATTGAAGCTGGCTCAGGAGATGGACTATCATTTTCTTGAAATGCCTCATTTAAAAAAGCCAGTGTTGGCAGCCATGTGGTGATTCCTGATTGCGTAAAGTAGTTTATTCGACCATAGACGTGCGGCGACTCATGTCCCCTGATTTGTATTCTAAGCACATTCCTAGTAATATCCTCAGATCCAATTGAAATATAGTGCTGTTCTTTTGATTTCACAATTTGAACAATTTCATTGGATTCCTTTGACGTAAGAACAAATGCGGTTTTATTGCATGCAAGCAAGTCATTTAAAATCCATTCTTGCTCTCTTTCCCAATAGAAATTTTGAACAGCACTGTTTAAATGCTTGTCTAAACATGTTGGATTATTACGTAGAATAGATATTTTCAGAAGGGTTTGTAAAGCAATTATCAATCTGACAAGTTGAGCTACCGAATTGGAATGAAAACTTGAATGAATACTTAAGTTGGTTAGTAAATCAACCCCAGCCGTAGGCTTCCCCATTTCCGTTAGCCAAACGTCATAAGCATCAAACAAATCTGTTTGTCCAAACACTAGCCAGTTGGAGGACATAATCATATGCTTTAAATCGAACAGTGAGGAACTAATGTCTAAAGTCAAACAGAATGAAAGTCTTGAGATTCTACTGTAAATCGAAAAGTTGGCATCTAGTATGTGTTCGAATGTTTGATAAAACAGTGGCTGCCTGGCTAATATCATGTTATAAACGTTTGTGTTTTTATAGGCATTACTGAGTACCAAAGCGCTCATAAAAAATGCTACAAGCAAACATCGTAAAGGGTAAATATTTGCCACGTAGGTAGGAAAAGGATCACCTTGTTCCAGAAGTGTTTTGAAAATTGATAGAATAGTTTCTGTAAATTGTGTTGACTTTGGGAATAAATTCGATAAATCCACGATTTTCCAGTGAGGACCTGACAGAGCAATGACAAGGAGTGCAGCACTTACTCCAACAAATATCCAAACAAATATGTCATAAACATTGTGAAGTTCTTCAAACGGAAACTTTCTCATGCCTCGTCGGCCACAACTTACAAGTCGAAGTCTTCCAAAAACATCTTCAATTGTGATCTGGTATACTCTTACAACATTACTTGTCACATTTTGTTCCATTTCAATATTCCAATCCAAATAGGCATAACGGAGTTTATTTCCTAATTCCGTTGATAGCTTGGCTGACCTTACTATTCCACCTTCGCATATCATATCGTGGGAAACAAAATAAGAGTGATTATGCAACAGTTCAAGAAGAAGAATTGAGACCGCATTTGAAAATCTTTTCTGTTTGTCTTTGACATTTAACATGTTTCGTCGGTATTTTGTATCAAGTATTGGGCATGATAATATATTTTTTCCTAAATTCATCAAATTTGAGTCGGCATCTAGATTTGTCCAGCTTCCCCACCATGGTGTTTTGGGAAAAGCCTCCTTGGCCACATATTTTCCTTTGGGATTTGTAATTTCCGCCAAAGATACGTTCTGAAAATGAATATATTCACTGCAGTGGCATCGCTTCAAATACGACATTTGTACCAATTTTGCAGCCAGCTTTGACACAACGAGCAGTACAAACAAATCATGTTGTGTTTCTCGCTTCCCGGATTTCGTAATCCGTATCCAATCTTCCATGAGGTTATATAGTTGCAAATTTGTGTACTTTGGATGTGCTTCGCTTGTAATCCAAAAGTTATACACCGGAACAACTGGCGGTGGGATATTTTCATAATTAAATTCCATACCGTTTACTTCTGGAAATCTAAAAGTGGTGGCCACAGGAAGTGTATGAAACGGTTTGAAAATAAACTTAGGTAAATCCAACAAATAATGTGGAAGGAACAATGCGAAATGTAAAATTCTTGTCCACGGCTTTGTAGAAACTGAGAAACTTGAAAAGTTTATTCGAAAGCAGTATTCCAAAACATTTCTTCCAGACCTCTTGCTGTTTAGATATTTTGAGGATGAACATGAGACATTGTTGATGGAACACTTGTTGTGGCTTATGGTAACTGAATTTGGTATCCAAACAAATTCAGGAACATTCCTACCAATTAGACGTATGGCTGGATATGGTCTCCGAACAAGTACTGGAAATGTTGGCTCTACTATGTCTACGTCTTGGTAGTTTGTGATGACTGTAAAGGTTTGCTTGTGTTGGAGACACCCGACTAGTTCAGAAATATTAACTCTAGTTGTGTAAACTTGTTCCCGTTGACTACTTCCAAGTTTATGAAACAAATTTGAAACAGAGACATTAACAATTTCAGGCAATCTCTTAAAAATAATTTCATCACTCCTTACAAAAGTAAATGTCAAATGCCATAATATGATTGGTTGAAAAGATTTGCAGTACATTTTAAATATTTCGGATTGCTTTTGCAAACCGATTGAACCGGTTAGTTTTTTCGAACCAAAACGATCTTTTTTGGATCTGTCTGTATTAATGTAACTACTATGCACTACTATCGAAAATTGAAGAGCTTTAATATAAAACACACGTTCATTTTTTGTACATGAAGCGTTCAATATGGATTTGTATTTCACTTACACAGCTTACTGCTAAATACTATAAGAATAAAGGGAAACCGTGAACATAAAAAAATAATTTCGAAATCGTTTATTCTTTTATCTACTTTGTGAAACTAATTGCTTCCAAATGGAACCGATAAGCATAGCGTGCCTACACTTAATATGTTACTTGTATAATGAGTTACGTATGTAGATGCATATTACACAAGCGGTTTTCTAAAATTCTACACATATTTTTTGTAATCTGCTCCCATGAGTGTTAATTTAGCATACACTGACAATGATTTAGAATGTTATAAGCACCTTGTGGTTTTCTGTGCCTTCTTGCAATTTTTGTTTTCACGATTTTCGCAGATTACTTTCAAACACGTCTGCGGCCTTGCTAAGCTAATAAAACTATTTAGTATGGATGCCAATTTAACTATGTAAAACGTATAGTTAAGCTTTCACGTCCCTTAGTTCAAACTGAGACAAAAATTTATGTACATAGTCCGATAAAATACATAAGATACTAAATGAGCAATACATGGGGTAAAATCTAAAATCGATCAATAATCAATGAAGAGGATTAATTGACGTGATTAGATTTTTTAACTTATGTGGTCCAGGAAATAGTTCATCGATCGTTGCATGTAGTCACCTGAAAGAAACAATGGTTGTATGAGTTCTACCATCTAATCTTAACCGGATCATGATTGGTGATATAAAATGGCTATGGGGTAACGAAATAATGATTTGCACGAAGTTTAATGGGTCCTTTTAATGATTGAAGATTCACAAGAGGTGTTAGTTAATGCTTTCGTTAAGTAAAGTGAAAAACATCCATATGGGTTTATTCTCTCGAAGACTAATGCTATCTAGATTAATTTGGCATATAATAATTTTTTTGTGTTCCCAGCCTTTGCCTTACTTAGACAGTTATTCATGGTAAATTAAATGTAAACTCTAATCCAAATTTCAAAGAATGCTTTACGGAACGTTTTGAAGTCTATAAATATTTACTAAAACAAGAGACAGGCTTAAGGTTTAACGAGTTAAGTCAAGTGTCTACTTTGTAGTTAAAATTAGAAGCATTTTATTTCATTTTTCTCTGTGAAATTACTACAAACCTTTACTCAAACATTCGAATGCACGGAAGGAGCAAAAATTCTTCATTCCAAACATTTTTCATTACCATTACAGGGTACGCTCAAAATGAAAGGTACATTTCTCACAAACACAACAGAAGTCTCGCAGGCATTTTACTATCCACCTTCATAATAACCATAAGATATTAATAGAGCACACCTGCATACTCCGTTTGGTATTTCTTGTGCTACCAGCTATATTTTTCCAAAGAGAACCCAACCTTCGTTAGGCCGCCGTAGTTTGCTTTGTTCAAATCGAATTTTTTGTCCTCCTTTCCGTCGCACAAACCAACGAGTGTTTACAGAGTTGATTCAAAAAAATACTTTTAATCTATTGAGTTCCTAAAGCCAACAATGGTAAGAAATATTTATCCTGTTAATTATTTAATTATCGAAAGACGTCTGCCGGTGTACAAACTAAGGTACAATTAAATTTATTGATTTGTTTGTTTTAGGCGCCGGGTTTAGGACCTGCACGGTTTGATGTTTCGCAATGGGCTACAAAATTTGGATGGACCGGGATTGTTGAGCTAATGACGAAAACGCACTTAAAAAACTCTTCAGTTGATCCTATTTCTGAATCGAATTATATGTTTGAACTATTAGAAGCAAGACTGAAACCGAATATATTTCTTACACTATACTTGGCTCCACTTCAAAAACCAGAATCTCCAAAGTGCAGTGAAATCCTTAAAGGGTTATCACTCAAGATTGAAGATGACATGGAAAACATTACAGACAATTTTTGGCCTTCTGTAGTAGTTTCACTTGGCGGCTTTAAAACTCCATCAATTCAACCAAATTCGAATAGTGTAAGAAACAAAAGCGAGGTCCGTTTCATTGACAATTTTGTGGTATTATCTTCGTACGATGACAGACGAAACCCTATTATGATTTTACTGGAATATGTGCAAATGCCACATAATATGGGTAGTAAAATCAGAGCCAGAGTGATGCATTCGTCGAAACGTTACAGATGGGGAACGTCAATAAAATCTGCGCAAGATTTTAATGCATTTTCTGAATTTTCTGACGTGATACTACAATCCAAAGACAACATCAAAATTCCTGCGCATAAGTTCATCCTAAGGGCAAAAGGTTTCTGTCGTTTGCTTCAAAACGAAAATTGTATTGACGAGAATGGCATACTACGTCTTGACAATATCAACGCAAAACCACTTATGGCAATTTTACATTGGATTTACACGGAACGGATCCCAGACAATGTTGTGGATACATTTTCAGAATTCCAGGAACTGGCAGCGCATCTGGATTGCTTGGCAAAATCTAAGAATAAGAAAATGAAAACATTTTCCAACTCGGACAACATTATCCAATCCAGCGTTAGATCTAAGCTGTACTACTTGGGTATTTACGTAAAACGCATGCCTGGGGATATCAAAAGGTACACACTATTTCACTGAAGTGGGGAAAATAAACATATATTTGTATTTTTTATTCGTTATATAAGTAAATTAATTATTGTAAATATTTTTTTCAGGAGCATTGTTTGCTTTCTTAAACGGAACACCAACAACAAATATCAGGAATCAAAGCATTAATTATCTAGTAGAGAAAATATGAAAGCTATAATATAATGTAAAATGTGTTGGTGGTTATTATGTTGTCGGCTAATTAAGGAATTATAAAGCAACACAGTCGTATTCAATTTTAAATACTTAATCATCATATTTGGATCACCTAATTGATTCAACACTTAAGCCATTATCTAACTGATCATGGAATTTTATATCAAATTGTAATTTAAATACTACTTGATAAATACGTAGGTATAATAAAGGAAAATATTGATAAGTGATTCTCATTTCCAATGATTTTACCTGTGCAACTTTCTCATGGATACAAAAATAATAAGATAAAGTTGCACGTCCTATCTTTCTCCATTCAGGAAAAAAATACTTTGTTTACCTACCTGTGATCTAATCTTTGCATTTCCATATGTACAAATTTTATCTTGAGACAAAACAATTTAACCAACAAAGCTATGTACTTTGCCACTTACAAGTTAAGTAATCTAGACATAATATACTAACTTCATAATAACCTTCGTCAAAACCAAGAAAGGAATTCTGAAGTGGGTAGACGATTAAATATACATGTAATGCATTTGAAATAATTTTCCACCACAAAACGAACACATAAGTTTGTGAGCATATCCTGTAAATCTAAATCTCTTTGGCGTACCTTCTGCTCCCAAATGCTAGATATAAAGTGGCTACAACACGTACACTGTTCTGAGATTTCTCATGAAAGCTTTACTAATTTTTTCAGGTACAGAACTTAGAATGGAAGAATGTACAAGGAGGAACGTTATGTTGGAATATAATTCTTACTGAATATCGTCATTGTCAGTACAGATTTTCTTGAAAATGTTTAAGTAAAACAATTTTATCCTGCGTTTACATACATGAAAGATTATAGCGTGTGGATATCAGTGACATTGGGCAACTTTTAAGCACTAAATGAAACGAACAGTGATGGGAAAGATAAAATCTGAATAAAAGAATTCAATTATCATGAAAATTGTACAAAAGGCATACTACCCAAATTAAGCGGTGAATTAAAAACCCCGTTTTACTAGCGACCCTCTGCTACGTCGTGGGCAGCTGAAGCTTTGTATTTTTTACTTTCATATGATGTACAACAAAATACCAAAATGGGAAGAAACCCAAGGTATAAAATTTTTGATGGGTCACTCAGCTTTAAAAGATCAGTATTCAAATAAAACATGTTTTAGAAAAATGAGTTATTGTAGTAGTGAGCAAGTGCCAAATATAAAAATACAAGGTTTACGACTTGTTTTTAAAATGTTATGTAAATATGTAGCATTCAGTGTCCAGACTTGTTGCTGTGAAAATATTGTTAAATACTTAAATTACTTTGTTCCGTTGTGGAATCACGTTATATTGCGAGGAACGTTGAGTGAAAATTTGGCAGGTATTTATATTCATCAGAATCATCTACGTTTATTGAATAATTTTGGATTTATTTTCTAATGTTGACAATGCTAGAGGAGACACTGTAAAAAGATTTGTAAGTTGTTTTTAAACTCAAGTAGTGTAGTTTTATTGACGTCATATAAATTATTTCTTTTTTGTATTGGGTTACAGAAGTACGTAGGAAACAGAAGACATTTCTTGATGATTACATTGAAAGATGACACATGAAGATATATATTTACACATTTTCAAGGTAATGTAATAGAGAGTGGACAGGAGGACTGGATATCAAACTTCCGCTGCTTATATCCACCATAATATGTGAGCAATGTAGTTGCGTTTTGCAGTATTTTATAGAGCTTTCCGTGCTTAACAAACTGCACAAGTCGTAAGTTTTCAAGGTGGTTCGTAAACAATTAACAAGGGACGAAAGCGCAAAACTTTCCGAGCGCGTTATAACGAAGTACAAAAACGACTTTATAGGCGACAAGAAGAAAATATGACTGTTCTTCAAAACCGAAAGCTATAAATGCGAAAAAATCAAAAGGGGGATAAAAAAGTGTCAGGAATCCGACAGGCATCAAGGTAGGGTCCAAAGTGGTCATACCCCAAAAATTATGACCCAAAACAAGATGGTGGCTGTCAAACGCCTGCATTGGCAAAGGTCCTCTGCTAATACGAATCGTGCTGCGATAAAACTGAAAATTAAAAAATGAACTTTGAGGTGCCTAAAAGTCCGGAAAATGGAGATTCGAATCAGCACCACAAAGAGGACCTCAAAGCAAACCGGCGTCCAGCAACGAACGTTCGAAGATCGTATGCCATTACTGAGGAAAAAATTGCCGAGAAAAATTGCCATTAGGAATCATGAAACATGTACGACCAATGACCTTTCACAAATTCCGGGGAGGGAATTGTTTGACAGTCCTGGCACTAATGATGTGGCGACGCCACAAAACATTATAGAATAATCCAAATTTCCAAAGAAATACCTAGTTTTTCAAGCGATGGACCAATTCGGCAACGTTTCCAAGCCCTACATATCTCA
>JAHZMV010005422.1:0-24337 GCA_027743765.1 Coecobrya sp. COE2
GGCAATTGACATCACAACAGATGATTTATTTAATGATGATTGATATTAATCATTTTAATGATGTTAGTTAATAAATATTAGTTAAGTATTTTGTAGTTTTGTTAATTTCATTGTTGCAATCAGAATTCAACCAACCTAACTTTTGTTAAAACTACGTTACAATTGACGTTGATTTCCCGTAAAATCACTGGAATTGTCACGTTGGTTCTGCGTTAACGTTACACATTAAGTGACTGTGACATGGGTACGTGAATTCCACGAATAAAATGCGGCCATCCGCTACGTTGAATGCACGCTAATTTTTAACGTGATACACATGTGTCTACGTAAAATTCCTGCTTGGGATAGTTGGTTAGTATACACGTAACCGTTTTTTAAGCCACACACCTAATTTCATTCTAAGTATTCATACTAGTTCTAGAAACATTAGTCAAGACTTACGTTTGACCTTCACACCCTCAAGTTAGCCCCATCACGCCATAATACAGCTAATATGCATATTTAATCTAGTCAAACTGGTGGTTACGCAAAATACTCTCAAAACAATGCAATGCTCTTTAAATACGTGTTAAGAGGCAGCAGCCGAGATTATAACTAAGCAGTAATCATGGACATTACAAATGGATGCGCCAGGAATACATAATTAGTTATTCGTATTGGTACATTAAACGACATTGTGTAATCCTCCGGATGTATCTACAAGCTAATCTGCATGTTATATTTAGATAATAAGTTTCAAGTGTGTAGTTGATTTTCAAAGCTGGCGAATACATTAAATTGTTTATGTATAAAAATATGCACTGCATACTCCATAAAATGTTCTTATTATCAGACCGAGTTCCCAAAAACATAGAGGGAAGAAGCAAAGTTCAATCGATGCTTATGTTTTTGTGGGGTTGGCTTAATGTCTGTAAAACATCTTCAAAGTATGCTTTATGTGTGCTTAACCACCTAACCTAACACTTTTGATCAAAGATCCATCAATCAAAAAAACAACAAAAAGTGCCGCTGTTGTGATTGACTTTGTTCTGATTAATACAGTTCGGCACTTGACTAATCGAGCTAACCATAACATTTCAAGTTTCACAAGCTCTCTTTGTAAATTTCAATTAACGAGAAAATAAATTAATCTCTTATCGTTTATCAAAAATGATTACGAATTAAATTGAACTAAATACACTAAAATTCAATTCTCCACCAAACCACAACCACAAGCAGGAGTGATTAAATGATATAGGTAATTCTATGCATCCTGCAAATATTTATTTCTAAAATTAAAGGCTTTAACTATATATATAAGATAACATACAGATTTATGTAAACTCTCGAGATTCATTTTGTGTCAAACTTTGATTTTTATCTATCTTTATGTTTGTACATAATCCCTGAAACCAATTTATGTATTTTCACTTTTCACCATTTTCACTGTGCGACAATGAAAATAAGTACTCTTCATTCATTCACTTGATTATCAGTACTTGAGATTCAGAAACAAACACATTCATTATAATCATGATGGAAAAAGTTTTTTATAGCAAGCCAAATAAGTTACACACTGGAATGAATGATAAACGTAAAAATTAGGTCACTTTAAAAAGAGAAAATGGGAATACCTAATCCACCATGTCACATTACACAACACCTTTAAATAGGTATATTATTATTTTTAATAATTCAAATTTAAGTGCTGCATGTATAGGATAGTTCAAGATGTACATGTACATATCAATACATCATATACCTATGAAGATGTGCATGTGCAGTACAACCAATGAATCATTCCAAATAATAATTGTGTTTGATATGGCATTTTATTACAAATGATTTTGAAAAATGAAATTAAAATTAATCATCCTATGGCTTTCTCAAGCCGACAATGCGTTATGGGAATTTTTATGTGCTGAAGTGCAATCTGAGCTATCATGTTAGTCAGACTTTTCCTTCAAGTGCCGGCATTTATATCGTAACAATAACAAAACATCTTCATTTTAGGAATTTCTTATGGTAGTGTTTTTCTTTCTTGATTTTAATGTTTTGCTTCCTTTATTATTATTCTCGGTACATTTATGAGTCATCACACACAACACGAGTGAGAGGTTATGTTTCTTTTCTTTCTATTCCAAACATTTTACAGTTCACTTTGAAATATCAAATTACATTCTAGTACTCATTGCAGTAATTTGCTTTATTGGAATCGCAGTTACTACCTATAATGACAGGTGTTTAGCATGCATAGGTATCTAAAATATTGAACAAGTAAAATTCAAAACAAAAACATAGTAACGTTATTTCTGTCAAAGTAAAGCTAAATGGGAAAAACATGTTTTACCGTTCATGTCAAAATCGTCAGTTGCAAAATGCACTTTGAGTAATGTACATTGTACATATATGTATTATTTACATTAAAATACGCAAAAGGGGTATGTCCCATTCGAATTTACACACCTTGTTTAATGGTTTTAATATACACACTCATTTTATGTTCATTATTATTTCCATTTCAACAGCCCATATAATTCCTACCGTAAGCGGTAAAGTAAGTCGTTACAATGATAACAGAAGAAAAACATTTTTATAATTGCAAAATTCATTCAAAACAAAGCCCACCAGGGCCAAAAAACCGAACTTACTATTTTGTAAGTTACAAACAAGGTTGTTGTCATTCAAGAGAAAGAGAAAAACGAAACTGGTACAAGAAAGGTACAGACTAAAAAGTTTGTAAAGAATTTAAAAATAATACAGCTTTCCCTTTACCTATGTAATCAAAGGGTTATGTTTCTTCCGCTTTGAAATTTCAAAGTAAGAAGTAGTGTGGTACATGGAAAACTGTGTGACATTTTTCTCTTTTTTGCTCAGTGCATTTCATACAAGTACACAGAAAGTACTGAAGATGCATGAACGTTTGACCTATTTATGAATGATTACTTTTCACGTTTTGTCTTTCAAGTTAAAGCATCACATTTTTTTCGACTTGCAGCCGAAAGATGAAAGTCAACTGGCAGAGCCACAGCATTTGGCAGCTTGCCTTTTTGGTGCCAAAAACTACAATATATATTATTTTTCTAGTGTAAATGTTAAACCTTGAAACGTACAATGTTTCATTTTATATATTATATGTTGTACATGTATTTATCTATACACCACTTATTTCTGTGGGAAGTGGAAACGGTTTTCCAGGGGATGGAAAAACGTGTCAAAAATGGTGACAATTTCATCTCTCTTTAACTCGTACCCATTTTTATTCTTCACAATGCAATGTTAACATTACATACTTGACTCACACATGCCTGTTCTCTGGATCTTTTTAAAAAAAGAAGAGAAAAAAAGACAACAGCTGTACATGGTGTGGTTCTCAGACTGTAAAACATAATGCCGCAAAGTATGTAGAATACGTACCTACATTAACTACTACAGTGTGTAGAAAATACATGCGAAGTTACACAAAATCTCAAATCCCCAAGCTCCCTGCTAAAATATTCAAACTCTTCGCACACTCAAATCATACAAATGTATACAAGGAACGACTTCTTTTTTGACACCGAACCATGGTCGTCGTGATGCGATTAGACACTCTCTTCTCTCTAACGTGATTACAGAAATGACATGTCAGAAAAAAGAAATGTGAGCGAAAAGTGTCATTGCGAATTTCCTACTCCACACAACCATGTTGGTATTCGCTATTTATTCACATCTACAGCTACACGCTCATCATAATACATATCCTGTTGAGGATTACAGAATCATTTACATCTGTTCATGTGACTTTAAAGGTCATCTGTGAAATTTTAGGTATATCTATATAATATGCTTCGTTACAGCTTGTAGGAACGACAAACTTGTATGAGAATGAACAGAGCACTTGGAACATTGTTCCAACAGCAGCAGAAGGCGGATTCCTATTTTCCATGAATAATTTATCTATTTAGTACACCGTCTAGTCCAAGTAACTCTACTCATTATCATTAATTTATTGGCAAATTGTCTGCGTTAATTTTGTTCAATTTGGATATGCCAATTTATCCCATTATTCGGAACCTCTGAACAGAAATTTGAGTTGGGCATCCATAATCATTTTTATTCGATCATTGACTACCACTACGAACTTGTCAATTTTAATGAACATGAACGCTCCACGAATGAACGCAACCAGATACAAGAGTAATTTGTATAATCCTCCTTTGCTGCTTCCTTCATTTCTTCGTTCTCCTCCCGGAAAATGTTTAACTGTCCTTTAATTTTATTTTCCACTTTATACGCTCGTAACGAAACCAGTAAACCAGCAGCGACGCTTTGGCAATATGCAAACAAAGGCTGTCTGTTGTGTTCCATTGCATTTCAAGGGTAGCACACATTTAAACTTCTTCTATCATCCATGAGAAAACTAGTAAATTCATCTCGTCAGGTTTATCTTGACAGTTGACGTGATTTGGATGATTATGAATTACTCCGCATTGTCCCACTATTAATAACAAGTTACGCTTTGCAAAGACGATATCGCACACGAAGCATTTTTTCATCGGTAGGTCCATGATTTTATTACTTTCTGCACTGTTACGCAGTAGTAGTAAATGTGAAAAACATTCCATCAGCACATAGTAGTTTTTTTATATCCTGACTCTTTAAAGTCATTACAAAAGGAGCATCAGTTGAGATTATTATTCTTAGACTATCGAGTTTAAGATTTTCCTCTGCACAAGTTATCGGTAAATAAATAACAGAAATCAGTTGAATGGATATGCTATGCTAAATATAAATATAAACAAGCTGTCCACAGAAAAAAGCAGCAACAGAGAGGTAACGTACATACAAATGTACAAATCCCATATTATAATTTAAACGGTACGATGGATGTATTTTTAGCAATGTTATTATATCACTTTACATGCACATTCTTAATACACTACTTTTGTATATTTATAATTAGCAATGTATATATCACCCTCATTATATTCATTTTTACACACTGTTTGCCAGAGTGCATAAAGTATTTATATTCATTCATCCCTTTTCAGTAGTTGCTGGGTATAGGTAAACTCGGGAAATGGCATGTTTGTGAACGCCAGAAAGACATGTGTAGCAACAAAGGAAAAAAAGTTACACATGATAAAACTGAAACATGCATAATTTCAGATTCAGATGGAACAAAATGTAAACAGTAAAACGCGAGATTCATGAGCTTGTTCTTCCGGAAAGAAGCCGCCATTATCCTATTCTTTAAAACAGACTCTACGACGCATATGTACATGAGCATTTATGTTCAGTCAGTCAGCAGTTGGAAACGTAAACTGTATACATGTATACATAATATTCCATGATATATTATAGGAAAGGAAGAAAGGTGTTCTGCACAGCAAAACAACTGGCCAAATTATGTACGGAACTGATATATGCGTGCGCGATGTGATCTACGTATACACATAAGAAGGAAAAAAAGTGTGGAGTAAGGGTGGTGACTAGACCCGTTTTTATAGAAAAAATATTAAATCAATATAGTATTGTACGAGTATAGTGAGGTTTATGACGAGTCCTTCTTCTGTTATCATTAGGCGCTGCTGCAACTACAGCGGAACGCACAGCTCTACACAATATGTAGGCATACAACTCTACAACTACTCCTGTCTGACTGTCAATTACTCACAGGCAGAAAGTGGCACGACATAACTGAAAAAATGACATATATCACAACAAAAATAACAGAACATAATATAGCACCGTCACGAACGGGAAACCTATTAGGGATGGAGGAAGCAACCCAACAAAAAAAGGCAGAAAAGGTCGATACACAGTTCACCATCGTAGAAAAATGTCGGTTATAGGTGTAGGCATGCGAGAATGCATACCATGTACCATAATGTGCTATTCGCAAACCATAGAGGCATATTATCTTGATGAGCAAATTGCACTGGGATTGGGAATAAAGATGTTTCGGAAGGTATGCATGTTATATGATAATGATCATGATTATGATCAAAATCGCGTGAAATTGTCATGTTTGAATGGTACGTAGATGAGCTGTTATACAAAAAAGTATTTTGTTTTCAAAATATTTTCAACATTACACGAACAAATTTTCGATAAATCACCATTGCTTAGCCTTTAATGATTTGGCTGCCTGCGGCTGCGCTGTTCTATATAGCAGAAATACAAAGTGATATACATATTTTCAGGAACCACGTAGTGGTGGTGAGGTTGAGGTGACTAAAGCAGTGAACGAGTGCAGATTTAATGATCCAGTAAAATTTTACATAAAGGTTCATTAACTTTCCATTGGCAAAAGCGCCGCATAAGTAGTTCGCACGGTTAATGATATAATATACTGTTTTGACATCATTTCAGATGACTGTCGGTCTCTGAGTCTGCGGCTTGATTTTGTCCTATGAGATTTTACCCCTTTCTCAATATGAAATGGCATTCAATAGATGAGTATACGTGCTAGTTTCGAGGCTCTTGCAAGAATAACCTCATAATTGAGTGTCTTGCAAGGTAAATATTGTAATGCATACATAATGTATGAAACAATCACGTATTAATGTATGTCGGCACATATATAGACTTCTATGGACTTAGTAAGTATGTGTACATGATCATCCTAATGTTTCTATGTAATTGTGGACATTACAGCATGATAGCGTGCATAATGAGATGTATTTTTGATTACAATGCGTAATAAAATAGGCATGTAAGATGAGTACTTGAGATGATGTAAGGTATAATTCTACCTCACGACTTGAAGAGATTCGATTTTCTATAACAAATTATTGTCTAAAAGTTCTTTCGTACATTACATTGTAAAAGCTGTAGTAAAAATTGCCGTTACCACGAAATAATATTCTCCAAGTCCTGGAAACCCCCTTTATCTCGAGTAGCACGATTCGGTTTGATTTGATACTACATATTCGTATACACTCTTGCTGGCATAAAGTAGTTTGGTGTCATGTGGTAGTAGATGTGACGATGTGAGAACCCAAGGGAACATGAAAAATGCACACTTAAACCACTTTTATAAGGTCTTTGGTAGCTGATGTCTGGTATGATGGATCAACTAGAGAGAAGCATGTGTGTGTACAAATATAGCAAGCGGTTTCCGCTATACGGTATTACAGCATCAAATTACCATTATCATTACGGTATGAATTCAGTTACATACTAACACGACCACTACTTATACCTAAATACCTATAAAACTTCTTCCACACTTGTCATAACTTATTATGGGCATTACACAGTACACACTATAAAATTCATCCATAGACTTTATTCATGTGTGTAGTCAGTCGGCGAACATGGGTAAATCATAGAAATATTTATTTTAACATATTTGCTTTTCTGTTACAGCAGCAGTGTCACTTGGAAGAGCATATGAAATTCCCTACTAATATTTCATTAGTCAATTTGTAACGTAAATTATTTTTCTACACAAAACAGACAGCAAGAGGAATCCTTGTTGAATATTTAATTACAAACCGAGGTAATTTTATCTGCGAGAACAGCAGGCCTTTTGAAGTCTCTGGACGGATGGAGCTCTGCATCGCATTCACAAGAGCTCTTTTTGCTCCTTCGCTCTTTTCTGTTTTTCTATTTGTACACATTACACAGAGATGCAATAAATGCAAGGCTGCTGGGCGCAAGGCGCAACAATTATTACGACGTAAAAATTTCCTTGGCCAAAGTGGCAAATCCACTCTCTTGCTTTCAGAAGTACTGCTGCAAAATATATGTATCGGAGGATGTGGAGCGTAAAAAATGAATTCACTGCTTATATTTTCTAGTTGGGTAACAGTATTATTTCACATATTTCACAATTTATTTTAACCCGGTTATGGATAGTACAGATATCAAATATCTGTATATGTACTTGTCTGGGTGTCCAAGACTGGATCTTGGATTATCATATTTTAACTGTATATCGATGAAAATCAACGGAGAATGTGAATGACAGCATTTCATTTAAATGTCTCTTTCAATTTTATCTGAAAACAGCAGCTATCATTTGCACAAACTCCCCACACATAGCAATGAGAAACGAATTTTTAGAGTCTGAGGATAAATATGCATTTATTTGTCACTCTGCTAAAAGCATTGACTGACACTCACACTGTTATGCTGCCACAAAAAGCCTTGATGCACCTTCTTAGCAGCAAAAGCAACTGATTTAACAAAAGTGCACGAGGAGAGCTCTGATATAAAAATTCTTTCACTCGTGTTTTCTTGAGAGGACAAAGACATGCTCCCTATATACAAACACACACGGCATGACACACTTGGTGGTGCGCAAAAAAGGGATAGCAAAAGTTGGTACATAAACCATATTAATAATATAGATGCATAATGTACATCATTGGCAGGCAATGTGGAATTGAACTCGCTCACTCTCACTAATTCACTACGTTGTCAACATATTAAACTTTAGCACACAGCCACACTAGCTATAACCTTTTCAGATTATGTATTATTACTTAGCCCAGGAATAGGTACGCTTTATTATGTATGTTCGTTCACAGCGCACACACGGATAGGCCTGTGTGGAGAAGTGCATACGCAAGCAATAAACATAAACATCCGAAAAGAACAATCAGGTTTTTCAAGTTGCAAACTTGTGCATATTGGCAAACTAGATATATTTTTTTATTGCTGATATATGGGATTGGAGGTTTGGCTTGCTATGATGTGTATATATTATGGAAATACAAAAACCATTCTTCTCTTATCGCACCAAACATTTACCTATACTGCGTATTTATTATTAACTATTACTGAATACAGGACGGCTCTCAAACTCTAGCATATACATAAACGCAACGACACTTCTTACACTGCACCCTTTATTCCTGCATACATTTTATTACCGAATTTTCTAAAATTTATGTTGGCTTTGTTATATTATGCGGATGGGTGGTGAACAAAATTTGTAAAAGCTTTGCAGAATCACCACATACTCTTCTTTTTCATACAGATCGTCTGTCACGCTTGGTTGAGTTATTTGATAATGTTACATACCTACATAATATGCACATGAAATCTCAAATTTTTTATGGTGATATCATGTGTGTTTTGAAATTGATGAGCACAAGGAAGGAGACTATTATAAAAAATGTTGCTTATTCAAATATCAATGCTGTAGTAAGTGCATGATTCAAAACATCTTGAAGATAAGGGAGACTTGCCCACACATCTTAACACTTTGGGAGACAAAAACACTGATTGTAATGGAAAATTGGTTACTGGTAAAGTACTAATGTACTCTTGCTGAGAGCTTCATTCAACATGCGCTGCTGTTGGCAAGTGATACTGGCGAGCATAACCACGTTTATTTACTTCTTCCACGAGAGCACTGAAGAAGCACTCACTATTTTGGTGTATTCACCGGGTGGAGCCTAAGTAACTTAAAAACAATGAATGGCAACTTGGATAGATGTGTGGCTTTAGCCATATAGATGAATTTACGATATACGTATGTACGGCTTATACAAGTTATAACTCTTTCGGCTTCACGGTTGTTACACTTACACCTATCTATCCAGTGGCACTACCACTACTACTCTGGTGACTTGCATGAGTAAAGCCACGTCGTGTGTAGTATTGATGCAGCGCAACCACTAAAAATATGAAAATAAAAGTGAGCACAACAAAGCAATATAATTTAATTTAGCCTCTGGCTTTTCGCTTCCAAGTGTGTAGGACACAACACGAGGAATAACGTATGGTTATAATTTTATATTGGGATTCATGAAATGAAAACCATTTACCACAGCGCAGTGGTTGGTAAAGTAAACGTGTTTGTGGTTATGGAAGGTATTCCTCGTAACATCATTGTATCATTGTGACTTTTAAAGTATGTAATTCGTGTGCGTAGGGTCATCCTCTGAGAATATTAAGTATTTAGAGGTAACAAGTTTATATCATTTCTGTCCATAGCGCTGCTTCGGCTGTGTGAGTGTTGATGCCAGAAAGCATACTTTTAGAAAGCTTCTTAATAGATTTATCAACAGATATAATTTTGGTATATATTTCAGTTTCAGTTGTGGAGGCCACATGATGATGTTCACTACATTACAGGATCTTAACAAACAGGATTTCTACTCTACTGTGTATGTGTAGCGGAACGTACAAAAAGTGGTAGTGTGAGAATGCATTCCATTGCGCACAAGGATCAACAAGGCTACGAATATGTATGGAACAAAAAGTAGCATCCATGCGTGTCAACACATTAAATATTACATGAAAATTTAGAGTTAGAGCTGGCCTGGGTGAGTGGGGGGAATCCAAGTTGTTTCAGCTTATTTTATTTTTAAATTTGATTCTTTTCATTCTCATAGATTATCATGAATATTAGAAATTTAGATAGAGCACAACAATGTGCCCGTGCGCAGGTATAAGTGTTAATAAGTAAAATTTAATGAGGCAAAAGTTTTAATACAATGAATTTACAATGTTGGAACTAGGGATGCGGTTCAAACCAAATAGATAATATTGACGTGACCATCCGTCGAGCGTCCGTAAGTAAAAAGATGATTTAGTCAGATGCACTAAAAGGCAAAACATTTTGGGTACAACGGGAGCTCTAATTAAACCTATTATGATCCACTTGAAAGAAAGACCTTTAAACATCAACAACAACGTATAGCCTCTTTCCTTATATGGATTCATCCTACTTTAGCCGTCTGTGTGTGACTGTTATGAGTCTGCGACAGAGATTCTGCACATGTATTTACAATATTGCATATTTCAAGGTGAATTTTTCTTAAACCATTCGATTCTAACCATGCACCACACGCCAACTGCTGTGTGCAGACATTAATCTTGGGCGCAAGTCTAAATAAATATAATATAAAATTACAACTTTATGCTGCGTCGTTTCTAAATATACATATGTACTTATTAACAAAATATAATCTGAGCTGCCATATTATACAACATAATATACTGTTCTTTTTCAAGATCATATTTCATTTAACTGTGAGCATAAATTAACAATACATACATACATGTACACATATGTATAATACTTTATATTATTATCCAAGTGTGGTAATATCGTGAAAAAATATGATATAACCTTTATTTCGACATTCAAAATTTAAAATCACATTTAAAAACATTTAATTCGAATAAATGCATACAACGTGAACATAAAACAGCACATGAAATGCAGAACGCAAAATAGACCAATACAAAGCTTTTTAAATAAATAAATACATAGAATCCTCTTGCGATTCGTAGCAACTTTCATGATTTTGTTTAGAAAGCTTTCTGAAACCCATTCATACTCAAATTGATTTTCCAGCAAACCCTTTAGAAAATAAAATGGGCGAAACGATTTCTGTTGTGGTTAAAAAGGATAGAAAGTTGTTGGGTCATCATCTCATCTAAAAGAAACGTAATGGTTTTGTTGAAAATGTAACTACTACACCATTGATTACTGTAATTATGGGTTTGTTGATAGTGCTGAGAAATTATGCCATCATTCATGTAAGATTCTAATAGTAAGTATTTCATGGTTCAATACTTCCTATATTGCAACCTTGATCCAGACCACTCTCAACGTTGAAAGAATTGTGACTTTGCTAAAATGCGTCTTACATTATGCATATATTTGTATGTATGTAACCAATTCTGATGGTAATCATCTCCACACGATATTACGAGCCATGGAACACATGTACAAGACAAAGTAGTTTTTGTGGTAGTAAAAATCTTTTCAATTTCACAAAATGACATCATTACACAAATTGCTAGTGTTTTTCCAAACTGTGCAAATAATGACATGGATGAGCTTTTCCAGATGAACAGTTTTTATGTGGGAATAATAATAATTATATATGTATTCACCCGCACTTCTTTTCTCTTCGTAGGTCTGGTTAGGTACATTGACAAATTGTAAAATGCTTACTTTTATATTATTAAATGGTAGAAAACATTAGTGGTTACAAAACGACAGGGAAGGACGCACCATTCATATATGTAAACTGAATAAAAATTACATTGAAATTCTCTTAAAAGCTTTCCTTTTATTCATCTTATCTTTCTAGGAGGTCGCATACATTTCAGCTGCCCTCGCAAACCTATCGTCTCAAAATCTGCAGTTGTTTATCATACTAAGATTGCTTACCGAATACACGAATTTTCAGAGTTCTAAGTGTATCAAATGGGTAATGTACATACATAGGACATAATATACAGAAGTACAAAATATATATCTCTGTAGAGTAGTTAAAGAACTATATAATATTATAAGTCTGTGCTTTATAAGTGCTCTTATATCATAGATGTCTATATTTGGTTTGTGCATATATGCAATAACATTAGCAATGCACAAAGTGGTTTCATAGCTGGGAGCTAAAGTTGCTCGTTGGCGTTCCTCATCTTGCCGTCGACTCAAGTGCGTTTTCACCAGTCTATAGTAACCGTCCATGGGAAAGAGCTAGTGGAGGAGAGTGGAGAGGAGTCGTAGTGAGAGAGAAAGAGAAAGCAAGAACAAGTAGTAATAATAGCTGTGTGTGAAAGTGAGTAATTGTGAAAAAGAGCTTTCACTTGCTCCAGGTTATGTTCTCCAGCAGGAAAATGGGAATGTGTGCGGCTGTTTGTAATCATCTAAATTGCTGAGATTTTAAGTAAATTGTAGATTTCAATTCAAACAGGCCTCTTTGAAGTGACAAATAGAACCTAAGCTGTGTGTGATGTGTGTGCATGACTTGCTTGCTACATATGTTTATGTTCACACAGAGCTAAAATGTTATAATAATGACGAGCGTATTATGCAAATTTCTCTTTATGCCCACTTTTCTGTTTACTGTTCCTTCGAAATAATGTATTCTAATCATCAATGCAGGATGGGTCATGTATACAAGTCATAGAAGGACCAACAACGCTATTAGTATTTGGAGGTTTTTGTATTGCAGATGTGCTGCTGCTCACTTTCACTACAAAAGATGCTAGTCAGAATGTGACTGGTAACAGGGTCTGGGAAATAGGCTCTGCAGTCAGAACAATGGATCCACTGCTGCTTTCTGTCTTGCCATACAGAAGTCAAGGTTCTTTCTCATGTAATTGGTTTAATTAAAAACGAATTCGGGTAATTCCAAGAAGTTTAGAAAATCAATTTTGTATTTCAGATAATGAATTTTTCGGTTCAGTTACTTTCCTCAGTTTCTTCGATTAAACAACTTTTTATCTTCGTACATTTAACTAACAAGGCGTTCTCAAGCACAATGAGACATAATGATATATAAACCATTGGTAGACATATTATGTATTTATTTCCACTAGTTCATGATAAAAAGGAGCTCCCAATCCCCCAACTCCTAAACTTTTAATCTCTTTGGTTGGTTTTGAAGTAGCTGCTGTTTTGAGAGACAATTCAAGTTTGTAGTATCTATGATCTATGTGTATCATGCAAGGCATGTCTTGATGATCAAACCATGTATAATTTTAGCTATGATAAGATTACTTCCCAGTGAGTATTTTCACTGATGGAGCATGCATGTAATGTTGAAATGAAATCAAAAACATTTTTTGCAGAACTTCTTATCAAGTAAAAATCACTTTACCGTAGTAGAGAAAATAATTTGCTAAAAAAAAGTCTGCATACCGACATGAAGCAGATGAATACAGAAAAATATGTATGTGTAATTCTTTCTGTGTTTGTGAATATAATATTTATGAGACTTTGCGTTTCTACGTTATGTAGCTGCTCTTTTCATAAATAAGATGTGATACACAACAAATTCATGCTTATCCTTTTGTTTCCTCGAGCAAAATAAGAGTTATATATATTTTGTATACATGCTATTATTATACCTTGTATTATTATCTTTGTATATACGTGATAATAATTTGTTTGAATCTTAGCCAAAAGTGATGAAAGAAAATCCAGCTACAGAATACGCAAACAGTAGCAAACATCTTGGAAATATTATAGAAAACAGAAACTGGGCTGGAAAACACTGGAGACGCCAAAGGACTAGTTGTTCCTATAGCCTCTCGGCACCAATGCATGTGTACCTATTACTGATACATAAAAATTGTAAAGGTCTGAAACAAGAGAAGAAAATCAGGCGAGGAGAAAAGCTGGTCACAAATCCCCAGGGAAAACGGATCCAGGACGTAAAATCGTTGATAACCTGCAATATGGATGTATAGATTTATACGCATAAATTGGGCTCTCTACAACCTATTACTAGTTGCTTTTTATTGGACCATAGATGCGTCGTTTCCCACGATAGATTTGCATCCAACCTCTGAAAAATTATAAGCTTCCTGTATGTACATCATTTTTAATGCGTTTTCTGAGCATGTTGCTGACAGAGTATTAGCAGCAGCAAACACATCCTAAGGGAAAGGATATATATTCAGGCTATACGTATTACACATCCATTAGACAATGTTATTACCTCTGCCATTTTGGAATTACTGGAAACTTTTATATGATTATTTACTAGGTATTTAACAAACAAAAGGGAGGAACACGACTAGGCGTGGGTGTACATATATGTACTCGCCACTATAAACCTGTCGTTAAGCTAGTGAGTGAACTGCGGAAAATTCAACTCAAGAGAGAAAGATTCCCTTTGCACATCAAACGAAGTAACAGAACATATGTAGAGTTTTTCGCCTCCTCTCTCAAACAAAAGCCGCTTAACTAGAGATCCGTCTTTTTGAAGAGCAAATGAGCAAATCAATCGCAACAATATCCCGTATTAAGACAAAGGATAAAAGCAGTTTGTGTGTAACGGACTAGTAGGAGTGGTGGTTTATTACCGTGTATTTGTTCGTTTCTTTATTTATTTCTGAGTTTTGAAACATTCAATTTGCCCTGATGCTAAAAAACCAACTCCTGCATGCAGAAAAGTTTGATATATTTGAATGGTAGTAAAAAAATTGGAAAAACCGTTAAAGCCATATTCTAACTGATAAACGATCAAACTATACTAAATGTATAAACCCTGTTTTCATCATTAAAAAGGGATTAAATGGGTTGATTTTTTGAACAAAGACTATATAGACTCGTTGAAAAAAATAGAGAGTATTATTCCCATTTGTTGCATGTAGCCGTTGCGGTTTTCCTGTTGAAAAAAAGCTCTTGTAAATTTCGTTTACCGAGTTGAAAGAGGTAAAAACACAAGTTTATATCTTCCACCATGTTGAACAAGTGATACCGTTAGAGCACCGAGAATAAGCGAAGTTAATTACTTTTCAGGTTTCATGACTTTGGAGAGCGGTTGAAGAGCAATACATTTTACCACTCAATTAACGTGGGTTTCATTCATTTACTGAACAAGTTACATGTGACCAGCGTGAGCAACGATAATAGAAAACGAAATAAAAATTCGTCTCTCCAATTTTCTTTTTTTAGATGTCTTTGACTCTCCGATATCCTTACAGCATGCACAAGCACTGTTGTTGCCGAGTATGGAACAAAACTATTTACTTAAGCATTTGCTTCGCTTGTTGTCGCTCTTAATTCTTGTCAGAAACTTTCTCTTGAGGATACGTTTGCTGAAAAGTTTGTACTGATGCTAAAAAGTCCGATCAACGAAGAAAGCATTTTATTCTATCCCGTGTAATATGTGCGTGGCGAAGGAAAAGCTAGATGAAATATATACATAGGTACATTGGTATATTCGATTGTGCTCATCATGATTTTAGAAGGCGGGTCCAATAAATACAATATGAGACGCGTGAACAGTCTATACCTATAAATGACATCAGCCTAGCCATTATCAGTTCCAACCAGCAATTCCAAAGCCTAAACAAGTTTTCAAAGAACTGCTGAATTGGATCCTGTTCTTGTTGATGACGACGGCCTTATTTTCGCACGATCACGTAACCCATCGTTGTTGTATGTCAAGAATACCGATGGCTGGTAATTAATACAAAACTTGGGCTTGAATTGAAATTCCTGCCGTTGTAAGTTTGTCAGCTTTGTTCCAAGAAAAGTAAACTCATGATATGCACACACAGACGGACTCTCTCTCCTTCCCCACTCTGTATCAACAAATTCTATAGAATTCTCATGTAAGCGATTATGCTGTGTCTGTGTCGTGACAGTTTTTAAGCCTGTTTTTATACATTTCGTCCTCATCGACAGAAAATACAAGTGTATATATTTCTTGCAATATGTTTACTCATCAGTTGGCAATTTTTGTTATTATAAATCCTCGTGAGACTACTGATGAATCCTCATTATGACTACTTCTTTGAACTATGCCCAGCTCAGTATCAGTCGATGCACAATAGTTTATAGCTTTTTTATTTCCGTTCTCTTCTTTTGAAACTTAGTGGTAAAGAGCTTACTGCAACGCTGGAGAGAGGCTGCTTCTAAACTACTGTATTTTGACTCTGACTGAAAAAATAATAATTTAGATCTTTGTTTGATGTGGGCCTACTGTTTAAAATGTATGAGCAAGATGCAAAAAATCCACATTGGTACCTCACGTATATGCTGTGCACGTTACGATTAGAAAACTCCATTTGTGTATATTTTATGTATAGCGAGAAACTAGGAGTTCAGATTTGAAAGAAAGTTTGTAGCGGAAAGTGTAAAATGGAAAAGTGATTGGAAGTGAAAATGGTAGAATTACTCTTTCCGGTCCATTTTAGGTGGATGAATTTAATATCGTAGAAACCTATCGAACACTATCGAAAAGATAGATACACATACACCGATACGTCTTGAAAGTACAAAAAAGCAACTTTTAGGAAACCAGATTGATCTCATTATTATCAACAAATGTTGCTGTAAACGGTCTCGCCATATATAAACAAAATTTGAGTCCTAAAACTTTGTCCCAGTAATTCCAGCCTGTTTCCATTATTTGGTTTTCTCTATTGTTGTCAGAATGTGTTAGGAAAAAGTTATTTCCTATCAGCTATGTGCACAATAGAGAAAGTACTATTTTCAACCAGGTAAAAACCGAAGTAGTCGTCTGAGTTCAAAATGAAAGGAAAATGTAAATGAAAATATTATTGTTCGAATGTGTGTCGTGTGTATATGTACTGTGTATTTGCCAAAACATATTCATGTTACGTGTTATTCTGGTGGTGAAAATTCTGTTAATACAATTTTATTCAACTAAATTTCTTTTGAAAGTGAAAGTAAATTATATGGGTCGAACGGAGCTGTATATTGTATGTACACACAAAATAGCGATAAACCTTGCCTCTCCCTATCTCATATACCTAGCGAAATCGAAACAAATGAAGTCATGCACAACAAACGACGAGCATTATAATACCGAAAGTTGGTATAAAAGAGAAAAATACGTGCATGATATTGGTATTGTGTCTGAGACGGTTAATATACAAGATCGTGTTTTGTGTAGGAAATTACGAAGATTGTTGCCAAAAGGCATTTCATGGGTCTTTGGTGGAAAAATTTATGACAGCTTCATTTCCTTCCTTTCCCCCTGTACCCGTTTGTTGATTTCAGTTCATTTTCGTATATTTTTTGTCGATGGAAACTGCAATATAATACACATAAATGGTAATGCTGCCTAATACGTATGCGCATGCATGATCATGCAGGATTGTGGATTTTACTTTGTGTATAATGTACACATTCGGTAGTATAACTTATATATAATATGGTCTTAAATGCGTCAACGCCAAATGTATACGTACATGAACTTTGTAACTATACGTGGCATAGGCATTACGTACAATCTCTTCCTATTATAAATTCAAAAGCACTACGTCCCCTTTCTTGCTAAATCATACCGTTAATGTCAAAAGGGTAATCAACTGAATATCTGTCTATTATATACTGATAGAGCTAATAACATTGAGAAAGAAAGTTTGACATTGTTAGGTATGATTGAACTAAATCATATAACTAATAAATATTTCTTGATCTTTAAAAATTGGTCGATTTTAGGCAAGTAGAAGTACTCCGTATTTCATTCCTTACCTCCGATCCATATCTTGTTGGTTAAAAGATATTCTATATTTTCGTTTTTACTTCAAAATTGTCATATCCATAATTGTTATATTGTAAAATCTTGAGATAATCTGTATTATTACAATTTGGTCACTGGCAGCCTTCAAATAAAGCCTCTAGGAAACATTTCGATTCAGCGTGCATCTGGGATTCAACTGGCAAGTATATATAATATTAGGGAACATGTGAAAATGTAAGTACGCGCTCCGCGAGCCAGTGTGAAAGTAGTGATATGAATGCTTTCTGCTTTCCTTTCCCCTAAACTCTATCAAATCCCTCTAAAGAGGATTTTCGTTTTCTAGCCAACGCAGCACTATTTTCCTTTTTGGTCGAAATATATTGCCCTTCGTCACGGCTAACTTGAACACAGATGATGATCCGGTCGTGGAGTTATACTCGGAGGTATAATACAGCATACCAAACGAAGAATGTAATATGACACAGAAAATAGCGTCAGGACTGTACGGTAATCGATCAATCAGGATGTAGAAAGTATAACTTATATGCCAAATATTTTTCAAAATATTCACAAACGTATTGAAGTATCTATACATTTGGCAATGGGTATCATTATAAAGTCCATTCACATTATTCTCCGCATACACATTGTATATCTCTTCATAACTAGCTGAACTTTTGATGGACTCGAGACCTGGCGACATTTCCATTTTCTTACAAAATATTCCCAAGTTTTGACAATGCTTGGATTGCGAAAGTAGATATATTCCTGATTGGTAGGAAGTCGCAGGCCTGATTTGAAATATAGTTACAGATTCGAATAGATGTATTTAAATTTGTATCGCTGTCTGCGTTAGATGTTGTATGTGTCTGGAATTTTGTAAACGACATTGTCGTCGCAAACAACTATTTTAACAAACTCATAATGGTAGGAAGAGAAATAAAGCGTACGAAAATTTTCCATTCAATAAACCCACAATATTTCAAAACTGGAGCAATATATGCTTATGCCGATTATATGAACAATGAATAAAAAATATAAATTTTACAATGTTTAGGAAAGGTTATGTATGAAGCTACGTTATGTAAACAATTCTTGATGGTGCCACAACGAAAACACAAGTTTTATTACCGATGTCGAGCACATTACTTAACAACCGAGGCAACTTTTTAATGCAAAATGTTGATGGAAATGACTATTATCGACCGCATGTAGCAATGCCTGCTCTTATGGCTAGGCTAAAGCACACCTCTTCGTGACAGTAAATCATGCAAGCGAGTTTTGCTAATCTGACCTTGTTCTAAATATAGAGTAAAATGCATTTTTTGAAAACTAGAAATAAAGATTCCCTTGTAGAGGTAACGGTAACAGCAGGTAAGCGATTCATAAAGTTAAATCACAAGAGCATATAGTGTGGGTATTAAACGAGACAATGTGCTTGTGGACTTAAATAGACTTACGCTACCGAGATGGCATATATTATTATATAGAGATGAAATAAAGAAAGTGCAAAGTAAAAGTGGTAAAACAAACAAGTCCACGTGGCTAATATTTTATGCATCGCACGATCTATGTATCTTTCCTTTGGTCGGTGGTCGGTGATGCGTTTGTATATTATGCTGAATATACACTCGTGAGATTAATACTACTTTTCTAATGCTAATACTGGCTTTGTCATAGAATTCATTCTTATAGGAACTTTACAAGTACTTAAAACACATGAGTTGATCTAAAACTGAAGCCAAAATACATAAGTTTTTTGTCGAGTGTGACCTTTAACGAAGTTTAGGGTTTTCCAAAAAACAATAATAGAACAGTAGTTTTACCAGCGAGCTTGGTAAATGGTAGGCAGGCCCATAAAATAAATGAATAATGACAAGGTTGAGTTCTACGAAAGTAGCGGAAGCACTTCCAATTCCATGATATTTTTCAAAGTCCTTCACCGCACCAAGCCTGCTGCTATGAATGAAGCTTACTAAAAGCCTCGATAAACGTGTACGGATTTTTGAAAATGATCATTTGTAGTTCCGACCCTTTCTGATTTTCTGTTAGAATTTTGTGTTACGTAAGTGGTGACTACTTAGAAATGCCCGTATATTTGTACTAAGCAAATGAATTTCGGAAATTTTGAGGATATGGACTGGTAGACAGACAAACAAAAGCACTATGCAGCTTCATGTCTTTGCTGCTTAATAATTATTCGATTGTGCTTTCGGTAAAACTAAACACGCCAAGTTTGAATGAATAACTGAACGATTTTATCATTATCTCATGGAAATAGTCGAAGTCAATCTAGATGCCTATAAACACTTCATATATGTTTAGGTCGGTATATGTAACTGTGACACAGTAATCTAATGCTAGCAGCACCCCCAGTAAACAAGTTAATATCCGCGAGAAAATGCACACAAACAATGTCAAAGAACTGCGTTGTTTCCAGTTCTACTTTCTACTTTCCTTCTGAGCGAGTGATATAAATATCAAGGTTACATGAAAATTGTCATGAAACTCTACAGTACTGAATAGTCATGCCCATGACGGCTATTTTCTTCTCTATTTCCCGATTGGTTGACGCTGGGGGAGGAAAGTGCCCTGCCTAAAACTTCTCGTGCATTATAAATATGACCGAACTCTTTTGTGGATATAGAGTTCAGTATACACATATTTTCTGATGACAGTGTACAATGTGACTTGCCAGTTCGCTACTTATTGCCCTATGTATACTGTACTCGACTGTACTGTATAACTGGTCACTCGTTACTTTTGGCCGCACTCTTATCTACTACTAAACAATATATATCATGGCCAAATTCGTATTGCATATCCACACACATACATTCTCCGTTGACTAATAACATTTAGCAGAGATTGTAAGACAGTTAGTGCTACAAAAATACATTCAAATACATCAACGGTTTTTTGCTCGTAGACTTCCAAGACATCATAAAAGAAACAAAAAGTTATTGCCTCCGTTTCACTATGCTCCTCTTTTTAGTGCTTCCGCCGACTGGCTCTATGTGCAAGATTTCGTTTACTGAAGGAATTTTATTGCAAAGCTTCATGTAGACTTTTTTACTTTCCCTTTCTCCAAAATATGTAATCATGATGATTTTATACAATAATGCATGTCAATTTTAGGCTGCTGCCTTCATACATATGTAATAATAATAATCATAATCATACGACTCCTATGGCACGCCACACTGCACCGGAAGTTAATGATTACAAAGATATTCTTAAAACAAAGCTATCGCGCATGATAAAACGGGAATGCTTAAAAATCAAGAGAAGTGAAAGTACATAATATATCATCCGAGAACTAGCTGGAGGCAGACCAAAACTACGCATGAAAAACATGCTACATGGTATCTCTGATGGACCATGATTTTTCTATCTACATTGACATAGTTTATTCTGCTGTACTAAGAAATTGGAGACGTGATATATCATCGGAAAGCAAGACGGCTAGTGGAAACAACTAAGCAAGTGTTATTCTTCTTTGTGCTTTGTAATAGTCATTTTTCATTTTCATTTAAACACCCAGAATAGAACTAAGGATACCAGTGACTTTTCCGTGGTCCTTGTTGATTTTTTTCTTTGTGTAGTAGAAACATACATTATTATTATTATTACTAATGTCTAATGTGCAACGTACCAAGACACCATGGACTACAAAGCCAATGAATGGTGGATTGCTGTGATTCACAATAGAATCTTGTAATTTTGTTATGGCACAATTCACCTTCTATAATGTTCCATTTGAGTGCATCCTGGAACAAATGTAACATAATATTCACCAGTTGGAGAAGTGAAGGATGCAGGATACAGCACACAATGTTAAGTATATCTCCGTGTTACTCTTCTTTTCACAATGATATTGTTTGTTTTTGCATTGGACGGAAACAGATGCAATTATTTACACTTTTATTGCAGAAAATGAGAACAAAAACGCCTCTATTGCCGGTACTCGTAGTAGTGTGTGGCAGAAGAAGAAACAGACATTTATCTTTGACGTAACGATAGGAAAACACTATTTTGGGGCAGGTACAAGTACATTTATTAAACACAAGTGTAAAGTAAAAGTGCTGTATGATGAGTACAATATGTATGAGGTATGAAATTCGCATAATATGCAGTTCGCAATGATACTACGTGTAGGTCTATACAAATGTATACATGTATACATCTCTGATATTTGTTCACACACATAAATGTTTAGCGTGATCGTTTCTCATAAACTTATTCTCATGCTCTCAAGTCTCGACCATCCGCTGCATTTGTAACAATAAGAGAAGAAACAGTTGTGTGCTCATCTTTTATTTGCTTTCTCTATCCAAGTGGTACAAAAAACAACATCAGCTACAAGCCATTTGTGTATAGTATGTAGCTACATACAATAAGAGAACAAGGACAGTAATGTTTGAGTGGCACCGGTGGCAGCCGTGTATGTGCACCACGTTAACAAAATCAGAGTTGACAACATTGTAAAATTTTCATGAAAGTGAAAGGTATAGTATGCTGTTAATTAATAAGAAAATAATCTCTGATGAAGAGTTTGGTTCATGCATTATTTCTCATTTGAATTATTACTTATTCTTTTCAACAAGACACAGAATCCAACCAAAGTAAATGTTTGTAAAAAATTAATTGTGAGATAGGATTGCTTTTCCAAGTAGCAAAGGTGCCTATTTAGAGATTAGAAATTTCACCAATGGTCATCAGTTCTATAATGCAACCCGTATGGATTTGCCATTTGGGCATTTTGCCAATCTGACTAAGATTCAGTGGCAGCAGTGGTTCTGGAAATATCAAGCAATATGGGAGCTGAAGCGTTTTCCATCCATTATTTACAGATCACCGTTGGATGGACCTTATCGATAAACGGTTATATGGCTGTCAAGGGATTTGATGGTCTTCAGAAAAAAATTGGACAGCCTGAGGTGGGCAATATAAGCTTTAGTACAGGAAGTAGAAAAGGAGGTTGCTGCTTTTTACTTCTACTTTGCTACTTTCTCCTTCTTATAAACGTAATATAAGAACTTGGGAATTAACATGAGTGTTCTTAGTGCTCTTATGGGTCTCGTTTAATATTATGGTACATCAAGGAGGAGAAATTCACATAAATATGAACATTACCCGTACTGCCTTTCGACGCATTCCACATTATGTACTTTCCAGATGCTTTTTACGAAATATCCGGATATAGTCGTAACATACATCGCATGATTTAATCTCCCTAACTTTCGACTAATAGTGACATGCCACGGTAGGTATGTTGGGGTTAAATATTACTATATGGGTTGATATACCATTGGCTTAATTATTTATCCCAAAAGTAAAAATTACTACCTATATATTTGTAATGACCAAAGAACTGTTGTCAAATTCCGTTCAAATATACCCTATTGGTGAATTATGCTACAAAGTTGCTTCTAATTATACGTATTTCATTATATTAGTTCTAATTAAGGAATATAACGATCCATGATTAATCTGTCGAATTAAATGAATGTAGAGCTGACTGGAAGGGCCAGATAGGGAAAGGCAAAAGTTAGAAGATAATTGAAACAATGCGCTGTGAAATTGTACCGTCTAAACTTCTTGGTAGAATGTTCGCCATTCGCCAGAGAATGAGCTCCTCTCCCAGAGAACTCTTAATATTTTACGTAAAGAAAACTTATCAAGTGTTTTCCTTCTGTATAGTTATTTTCAGTGGAGCAGTTTCTTAAATTGGTTGGCTTAGTCATTCGTAGTCGTGCCTTCACGCACAGAATCTCTCTCATGATCTCATGCACAAGTATTCGTATTCTCAGAGGAGCAAGCAAGAGTCAACAGTGATGAACCGTACATTCATTTGGAATAAGAATAGTATTTGCCTAATTGACTTTTTCATTCCTTCTCAGTTTTCATCTTCTAGTTCCCTGTTGAGTTCAACCCGTATAAGAAGATTAAATAAGTGTACTGACTATACGTACATGGGATATTTTTGAATATGTATCTAGAAAATCTCTCCTTGGTAGTTGTCTTGTTAGAAAGAAAAACACAAAAACACTCAGATATTAGACAGATATGTATACAACTTTAGGGAATATTCCTTTATAACTCTTTCCATCATTTTGCATATAGTTACTCATGCCGTGAGTGCCCGAAGTCCAAAGGTGCAACCAACAGTTTGTGATATTATTTACAAACCCATGAATCTTAATTTTACAGCTAGTAATTAAAATCATTCTGTAGATTAAATTATGTTGAAATAAAGTCATTATATAAAATGCCAACAGTAAGATTGAAATATATACATATTTTTACAGTTTATACTACAACAAGCATTCATATAACATTAAAATATTCCAGCAGGCTTTATTTCTTATGGATAAAGAGTACTTTTTCTTTCACTACTACAATGTAGCAAAACATTAGGTTTAGTAGCTTTTACAATTTAG